>VZQC01008552.1:1489283-1657451 GCA_009823505.1 Rhizomys pruinosus | reverse complement strand
AAATTTATTTTTGTATGTGTATGAATGTACTGTCTGCATGTAGGTCTGTGCACCCGTGTCGTGCAATGCCGCGGAGTTCAGAAGAGGGTCTCGGATTCCCCTGGAACTGGAGTTCTCCTGGAATTGGAGTTACAGATGGTTCTCAGCCACCATGTGGGTGCTGGGGATCAAACCTGGGTCCTCTGCAAGAGCAGTCGGTGCTCTTAACCGCTAGGCTATCTCTCCAGCCCCGTATGTTTCTCTATGTGTGTCTGTGTATGTGAGTCTGTATCTATCTGTGTGTGACTGTATATGTGTATAGGTCAGTGTGTGTGTATATGTGTAGTGTTGGTCAGTGTGTGTCTGTGTGCATTTGTGCATGTGTATGTGTGTATGTCTGTGTGTATATCGGTATATGTATATGTGTTGGTCAGTATCCATGTGTATATCTGTTTATGTAAGTCTTTGTGTTTATATCTGTGTATGGATTTGTATCTGTATGTCTATGTATCTGTGTGTGTTTGTGTGAACATGTGTATATATGTTTGTGTGTGCATGAACTCCTTCTCTGGGGTTCTGAGTTACCAGGACCCGGATGCACCACGTTCAAGGGAGCATCAGGAAGTGAGGGCTCAGAAGGAAGACCCCATAACAGGGATTAGCCTGGGAGCTTGGCATGAGGCTCATTTGAATCCTCAAAGAGACATGTCTTGTTTTGTATCCCAAATTTCTCTGTACAATAGCCTGAGATGGAGGTGGTACTAGAAAGAAAGATTCACAGCACTGTGACAATTTAAAATAGATTCAAATTCATTTAAATGACAATTGTTTCAGTAATAATCAATCCCTGTTTTTATCATTTCAAAGCAAGAAGGGAAAAGATCAGCAGAAGAAACAACACCCTAGTCGCAACGTGATGGAATCTGAAGGCTGCTGCGTTCTCAGACAATAGCACTTCTCCAAACAGAGTATGGCTCAAAAGAGAGCACCCTATTTCAGCATGGATGCTCTGCAAGCTCGAGGGAGAGGTTTTCATAAGAAGGGGAAATGTTTGGAATATCAGCCCTATCTACCTCGAGAGGGGGGAATACTCAGAAAGGGGCTTGAGGAAGCAGGGTGCGCTGTAAGAGCTACGGCATGCCCAGGAGATCTGGGAATCGGCATGCAGCTTAATCTAAATGGACAAAGGAAATACACAGTGGATGTTAATGGACATTTCAATCTAAGATGAAATCCGAGTCCAAGGAGCATTTCAAAATAATATATATTTAATTGAAATGAACTACATATCTTAAATCAGAAATGATGCTAGCAACTCCATGCAGAGTGAGAATTGTTTCACAATCTTTGTTTTCTCCCCCTCTACTGTTTATTTGGGAGATAATTGTTAACTAGAATATTTTATTTTCTAATTTTTAACATTTATTTATTTTTATTTTATGTGGATGAGTGTTTTGCCCATACAGGGGCCAAAAGAGGGAGTCAGATCCTCTGGAACTGGAGTTGTAGAGAGTTGTTAGTCACTGTGTTGGTTCTGAGAACTGAACCTGAGTCCTCTGGAAGAACAATCAGGTCTCTTAACCACTGAGACATCACTCTAGCCTGGAAGAGCACTCTTTTTTTTTTTTTTATGTTTATGAGTGTGTTATCTGTATGTACATAAGTGCAGCTGTGTCATGCAATTCCTGTGGAAGTCAGAAGAGGGCATCGAATCCCTTGGAACTGGAGTTACAGACAGTTGTAGCTACTACGTGGGTGCTGGGAATTGAACCTGGGCCCTCTGCAAGAGCAATCAGGTCTCTTAACCAGTGAGACATCGTTCTAGCCTGGAAGAGCACTCTTTTTTTAATATAATACTTTTATTGATGTTTCATGTATTTCAGACATCATTTTTCAGTTCAGTTTAGATATATTCCCCTTTCCCTTCCCCCACCCCACCCCAGATCATGCATTCTGCCATACATGTCTTACATCTTTCTCTCAGTCTTTTTAAAGTTTTTCTCTGTAAATGCTGAGCTATTAATGATTGATTAATTGACTGATTGATTGATTGGATTGAATAAGTGAAATAGAAATAAGCAAGAAATGGCTTAAAAAAATACTTTAAGGGGACAGAGAATATGGCTTGGTGAATGAGAGCTTGTGTAAGCATGGGGCCTGAGCTAGATCCCCAACACCCAAGTAAAAGCCTAGCATGACTGAATGCATCTGTGACCCCAGTGTGGGGAGCAGAGACAGGAGGATGCCTGGGGCTCTCTGGTCAGCCAACCTAGCTGAAAAGGTTCAGTGACAGACCCTGCCTCAAGGGAATAAATTGGAGAGAGACAGGGGAGGATGTTGAGTGTCCTCTGTGTGCATCTGAATCTAGAAAACACACACACACAAACACATATACATATATATGTGTACACAATGCGCTTTGAATAATGCAATTAATTTCCTGTGCTTTCTAAGTTTTTCTGCAGTGAAAAAATATTACTTTGATCATTGGAACAAATTAAAAACTGGCTGTGGAGGAAGAGTTATCTTAGAATACAGTTTCCTGAAGGGAGTTGGTGAGATATCTACCACTCCAGGTCAGAGATGGTGCCCCCTTGACCCAAGAATAAATCATGAGGGGACAGCTGAAGGAGGGTACCGATCACAAGGCTGGAGTTGTGGCCAGCTGGGACTGAGCTTCTCTGTATAAGAAACGGTGGCAGACAGAAAGGAGTGGTATTAATATTTATTGGGCATCAACTATCTGCTGAGATTGTGATTTGCACATCTTACTTTACTCTCATGGCTGCCTGGGGACAAGTGGTTGGTCTACACTTTACAGAGGCCAGTGATGCACTCAAATGGCTTATGTAATCGGAAGATCTGATGCCTGGCAAATTTGGGGCTTGGGATTTGACACCTCTCTTCACGTTAGTTATCTCACTTGAGCCATACCTTGGCAAGGAAACAACAGAATTCTCTAGTCTCATTCTAGCCTTGCATTTCTTTTTTTTAATTTTATTTATTTATTTTATGTGTATGAATGTACTGTCTGCATGTAGGTCTGTGCACCCGTGTCGTGCAATGCCTCGGAGGTCAGAAGAGGGCATCGGATTCCCCTGGAACTGCAGTTCTCCAGGAATTGGAGTTACAGATGGTTCTCAGCCGCCATGTGGGTGCTGGGGATCGAATCCGGGTCCTCTGCAAGAGCGGTCGGCGCTCTTAACCACTAGGCCATCCCTCCAGCCATCTAGTCTTGCATTCCTAACACACCCAAAGCAACCAGTCACCTGAACAATTCTATACTAACAATGTACTTCTTTGTCAGGAGTTCTATTTTTTTAAATCCATATTAAATATAAACAATCCATATTTCATGTTTTATATGTCTGTAACTTTCTTCTTTAATAGATTACAAGAGAGGACACCAGTTTTGACTGTTGTGTATCTCATGGTTTTGTGCATAATTCATTCTCAGTTATTACCTGTTGATTCAATTTTCACAAGCATAATATAAATAATTTGTGATATAGTTGACCTGATATAAAATCATAGTCATGATCATTTTAAGGTCTTTAATTTATAGCTCATGGGACTTTTAAAATATGTACTTTATTACATTTTTTATTAATGAGTATGTATGTGTTTGTGAGTACTACTATACAACTCCTGCAAGCCGTCCTCTGACCTTCGAATAGTACTCACAAACACATACTATTAAGGTCAGAGGACAACTTGCAGGAGTCACTTCTCTCCTTCTACCATGTGGGTCCCAGGATTTGAGCTCACATCCTCAGGCCTGATGGCAAGCACCATTCATCTTGCTAGCCTTCACGGGACTTGTGATAATTCTTACACCCATCAATGTTAGAGATTCAGGGAGTGAGACTGATGGGCGTGTAAATGGAATGTTAATTTTAAGAAGATACATATCATTAAAAATGTCAATAAAAATTTTCAGCACTTAAAAGAAAAGAGTAGGGGCTGGAGAGATAGCTCCCTGATTAAGAGCACTGGCTGCTAAGAACCATCCATAACTTCAATTCCAGGGGATCTGATACCCTTTTCTGATCGCTGCAGGTAATGCACGACACAGTGCACTTACATGAACTGAGGCAATACAGTCATATACACAAAAAAACCCAAAATACAAAAGAGAAAAGAAAGTGCAATGAGGGTTCACAGAGCTCATGCACATGTGACTCCAGAGCGAACTGCCCATGTCTGTGATGGTAAGGAGAGCATGTTGGATGGGAGCCCAGGCTAGGGGACAATTGGAGGGAAGTGCCTCTACTAAGAAACTGCTACAATCATCAGTCATAGAGGACAGGGTCACTGAAGCCAACATACATCCTCCTCCTGAACTTCCGGGCGCTTATCAGATGATCCACCAGAGGAGTTCCCTTGGAGCTAAGGTGAAGGAAGTCTGGCCAAGGTTCTAATGGATCCATGTGGAGCACACCAGAGGGAGGGGTAGGGTTAGGTTTGAATCTTTGGGGTATCCCCTAAAGTCCCTGGCCTGTAGTGCTGGTGAAGGTGATGGGACATTTAGGACGGATGCCCATGTTAGGGTGTCAGGTTATTGGGGATTTTTTTAAATTTTTATTTATTTTGTACGTGTACGAATGTACTGTCTGCATGCAGGTTTGTGCACCCAGGTCGTGCAATACCTCGGAGGTCAGAAGAGGGCATCAGATTCCCCTGGAACTGGAGTTACAGACGGCTCTCGGCCGCCATGTGGGTGCTGGGGATCAAACCCGGATCCTCTGCAAGAGCAGTAGGTGCTCTTAACTGCTAGCCCATCTCTCCAGCCCCTGGGGATGTTTCTGAAGGGTATGTGGGACCTTGGTTCCGCTGTTGCTTCCTGGATGTCCTGAGGCGAGCCATATTTCTCTGCCGTGGTTCACTGCCATGATGTCTTTGTCCTTAGCAATGGGGTCAAGTGACTGGACTGAAGCCGTGAATCAGAATAAACCTTTCCTCCTTTAAGCTGCTCCTCTTGGGTGTAGATGGGCAGGGGAATAAGATGGAGAGAGGTGTCAAGACTAAAGTGATAGGAAAGACTGGAAACTCCTCCCCACCAGGGCTACACGCAGGGACAGAGTATGCGTGCGGAAAGTGCGCTATACACAACTGTGGGAGAAGGAAGGCGAGGACTCTCCTGTCTCCAGCAGGGCCGCTAACGTTTCCCGGCCTTCTGGGCCACTTCTACCCTCACCCTTTCTTGTAATACACGGTCTCCATTTCTGCCACTCTCTATGTGTCCGTGGTTGAATTCCTTGTTCCAGGACACAAGAACCCAGCAATCCCAGTAGGTACCCGCTGGACTCAGATCCACACCTAATAACATTGTGGCGGAGAACTGACTAACAAGGGCAAAGATGGCTCCTGGTTCCTCCGAAGGGTGGGGAAGACAGGTTCTCCTAAGCTGGGTCTTTCCCTGGAAGGCAGATTCCAGGCAGCCTTGGGATGCCCTGGGGCAGTGGTGTATGTGGGCAGCTGGTGGCTTAATTACTCCTGGTGTCCCCTCATCCCACAGTGCCAGGCCCAGCACCAGAGGAAACCGGTCAGTCTAGGAGAGGTGACCTCTGAAAAGCAGCTGGTGAGGGGCAGACCAACCGTCAGTGGACAGCTACAGAGAGGCGGGTGGCAGGGGACCCTAAGCAGACCCCATGAGAGCAAGTGACAGGGGAGGGCAGGGAGCAGGGTCCACCTTCACCTGGGTTCTCTGAGCTCCCACAGCAGCCTCAGAGCCAGCTGCTTTTCTGTCTTACATCTGTCTGTCTGTCTGTCGGTCTGTCTGTGGTGGATCTCATGTAACCTAGATTGGCCTCAAACTCTCTATGTAGCTGAGGCTCTCTTTGAATTCCTGAGCCTCCGGCCTCCATCTCCCAAGTGTTAGAATTATAGGGACGAGCCACCATGCCTGGCTTTCTTTTGCATCTTTTGCATCCTAAACAGAGTTAGTGATGCACTTTGCACGGAGGAAGGCCAGATGAGATGCTGAGGAGGCCAGACCTGTGCCTGGGAAGCTCTCCGAGAGTCTCCCCAGGAGATACCTCCTTCTGCAGTGGCACCCCCTGACTGCTTCTTCTGCAGCATCTCAGGACTTGCTATAATCATAGGGATGAAGCCACTCTTCCAGAATCAGGACCAGTGGCTCCTAAAGTGACCAGGATTGCTCCTCTGTCTTCTTAGTACCCTTCAAAGTTTCACAAAAATACATAGCGTGCTAAACACTTGATGCATCCTAACAGCATTCAATGCCAGCTGGGCTTAAGGAGCTGGGCTACCTCAAGAACCAGTCATGACTGCCTCTACTTTTTAGATGATGACAGCCTCAGAGGAACAGGGCGTGGGGCCAGGGTCACCCTCTCTCTGTCTTCTATGCTTTCCGTTCAGAGAGAGCAGCCCCTGGACACTGTTCACCCCCGTCCGCACATCAGCAGCACTCTCTCTAACTCTCCCCAACCAAATCTGTCCATTTCTTGTAATTTTAAATCTGATTTCAGCCCCATTATTTCATTCTTGGAATAGAATTATCCAAAAGGACATTTGCATTCCCCTTCAGGGTTGATGACAGATCATTGTGTCGGAAATTCTCCACAACTGCTTGAAGGAGAAGCTCAAGGAGCAATGGCTTGATGAGCATGGGGGTCTCCTGCACTCCAAATCAATGAGAAGGATGGCCCCAGGGTAAGGCTGCAGATCCATGGCTCTAACGTGTCTTGTAGCATTCATTCTCTCTGCTATCATTAGCTCTGGTTCTGAGAGAGCCACGTGGGCACAAGATGGCTACCAGAGGTCTGCCTTCACTTCTGAATTCCAAGCACCGAGAAGGTAAATGAGGGATGGAGGGTGAAAACACATAAACAAATGGATATCTCTTCTAAACAAAAACCAAAAAAGTCCCTTTAGTCTGGGCATGGGGGTGCACACCTTTAATCCCAGTACTTAGAAGGCAGAGCTCTGTGAGTTCCAGGCTAACCAGTGCTACATAGTAAGACTGTGTCTCTAAATAAATAAATAAATTATTGCGTTTAGATGTGTGTGGCGGTACTGAGGACAACTTTCAGGAGTTTGTTCTTTCTTTTCACCACCTTTGCCTTCAGTCATCTCACCACATTACCTGCTCTTTTAAGAAAGTTTTCTTGGGGCTGGAGAGATGGCTCAGTGGTTAAGAGCACTGGTGCTTTTGCAGAGGACTTGGGTTCATTTCCCAGCACCCACATGGTAGCTAACAACCATCCATAATTTTTAGGGGATCTGACACCCTCTTCTGACCTCTGTGGGCATTGCACAACATGGGTGCACACACATGCCAGCAATACACTCATACATATAAAATTAAAATAATGAAGTATTTAAAAAGAAAAGAAACTATTTTATAGCCTCATCCCATGATGTTGACTTATAATTTGTTGGTTAGGACTTAGTACATTAAAGTGTAAGTTCAAAGATATATAGAAAATATTGCTTTTAAAAGTTCCAGTTCCAGGGGAATCTGAGACCCTCTTCTGACCTCCTCGGCATTGCACGACACGGGTGCACAGACTTGCATGCAGATAGTACATTCATACACATACAGAAATAAATAAAAATTAATAAAAAAAGTTGCTTGCTTTGATGACTCTGATATAATCCTGTGTGTGTGTGTGTGTGTGTGTGCATGTGTGTGTGTGTGTGTGTGTGTGTGTGTATACACAGATGCACATGCACATTCCTCCAGGCATGTGCCATGGTACACGTGTGGAAGTCAAAGGACCTCTGATGTTGGCTTTGTCTCCCACCTTGTTTCAGGAAGGATCTCTTCTTTTTCACAAGGTGTTTGGATTTTTTTTATTTCATTATTATTATTATTGCTATCATTAAGCTTTTACAGTTTCATAGCACAGCTGTCAATCAAGTTTATACCCCTCCCCCATCTGCACCCCTCCAAGCCTCCACCAGATCTCATGTATTCTGCCACACATGGTAAGACCTATCCAGTCAAGCAAATACATCCAGATGTCCTTAAAGTGAAAATTCATCCACTGAAGTCTAATCATCCCATCTAGAGATCATAAGTAAGGTATACTCTCCCTTGCCCAGTAACAATCATTCTCCAATATTTCTCAGCCTAGGCATGGCCTGCCACCCACTTCTCTCCTCCCCTCTGGATCCTTGTTTAATTGAGTTGGCATGGGTCCTGTGCAAGCTTCGGGTGGCCTGAAATCATCTGCTCCCCTGTGTTCATGATCAAGTCCTGGTGCTTACAATCTTTTTTTTTTGAAGCCCCTCCACAGCCTGCCTCCAGCCAGGCCCTGTCTTGGCCCTTACAATCTTTCTGCCCCCTCTTCTGAAATGGTCCCTGAGTCATGGGTAGAGGTTTAATACAGGCCTCCTGCTCAGGGACGTACACTGTACACTCTCTTAGTTTCTAAAACTTTCCCAGTTGTGGCCCGTGTGTATTACACTTTGTTACATAAGGAAGAAGTTGAGGGATGCATGAATTTTCTCTCTATCCCTGGCTCCACTACGCTCCATGAGCCTTAGGTGAAGATATTCAACTATAGATGTGTACCCAGGACTGGACATCTCTCAGATGTATATTCTCTGTGCCTGACCAGTTGTGGAACTCTGCAGTAGCCTCTATCTGGTGCAAT
This sequence comes from Rhizomys pruinosus, assembly GCA_009823505.1. NCBI lineage: Eukaryota > Metazoa > Chordata > Mammalia > Rodentia > Spalacidae > Rhizomys > Rhizomys pruinosus. The sequence goes on along the minus strand of VZQC01008552.1, from coordinate 1,648,848 downwards.
AAGAAGCTTTCCCGGGGCTGGAGAGATGGCTCAGCGGTTAAGAGCGCCTACTGCTCTTGCAGAGGACCCCTGGTTGGTTCGATTCCCAGCACCCACATGGTGGCTAAAAACCATCTTTAAGCTGGGCGTGGTGGCACACGCCTTTAATCCTAGCACTCGGGAGGCAGAGGCAGGTGGATCTCTGTGAGTCCAAGGCCGGTCTGGTCTACATAGTGAGCTCCAGGCCAGCTGGGACTAAAAGGAAGACCCTGTCTCAAAAAGACCAAAAAAAAAAAGAAGAAGAAGCTTCCTTGATGAGTGATGAGTGATGAATATGCTTGTCTGTAAATATAAGGATCCATGTTCAACTTACAGTAAGAAATATCATTTATTTGGAGATATGACAGAGCTAGGGTTTTCTCTATGATCTCTGTCCTCTACAGCCACCTGCATCTGGCTGCAATTACAGAGCCACCCATCAGTTCACTTCCACTGAGTGGGCTCATTATACTCTAAAAATCTAAAGACACTGTATATCCATGTTTATTGCTTCTCTCTTCACAACAGCTAAGAAATGGAAACAACCTATATGTCCCACAATTGATGAACGAATAATGAAATGGTGGCACATTTGTCCAATGGAGTTCTACTAAGCAGTACGAAAAATGGAATTATAAAATTTTGCAGGTAAATGGATGGAACTAGAGAGCGTTATACTAAGTGAAGTAACACCAACGCAGAAAAGCAAGTGACATATGTTCTCTCTCGTTTGCAGATTGTGTAACTGGATTATATGGTAGATTCATTTTTAAGTTTTTTGAGCGTCCCCCACACTGCTTTCCATGGTGTGCACGAATTTGCGTTCCCACCAGCAGTGAATGAGCATTCCCCTTTCTGCACATTTTCCCAGCATTTTGAGTCATTCATGCTCTTGAACTTGGCCAATATGACTGGGGTAAGACAGAATCTTAAAGTGGTTTTTATCTGCATTTATCTAATTACTAAGGATGTTCACCAGTTTTTCAAGTGTTTATTAGTCATTTGTATTCTTCACTTGAGAACTCTCTCTTCAGGCCCATGTTTTTATTGGATTGTTTGTTTTCTTATTTCTTTTTTGGGGTTCTTTGTATATTCTTGATGCTAGTCCTCTGTCAGATGTGAAGCTGGTGAATGTTTTCTTCCACTCCATGGGCTTCCTCTTCCCTTCTTTGGCTGAATGCTTCTTTGGCTGTACAGAAGCTTTATAGTTTAAGGGAGTCCCACTTATTGATTGTTGACCTTAATGCCTGAGCAGCTGATGTCTGATTTAGAGTCCTTTCCTACACTTAGATCTTGGAGGGTACAGCCTATGTTTTCTTCTAGAAGTTTCAGGGTTTCAGGTTTTATGTGGCAGTCTTTGATTCATTTGGAGTTTACTTTTGTGCAAGGTGAAAGATAAGGGTCTAGTTTCATTCTTCTACAGGTGACAATCCAGTTTTGCCAGGACCATTTGTTGAAGGGGCTATCTTTCCTCCATTGTGTGTTCTTGGAACATTTGTCACATATAATGTGGTTGAAATTGTGTATACTCATGTTTTGGTCTTCCGTTGTTTATCGTTGATCTACATGTCTATTTTGTGCCAGTACCATGCAGTTTTTATAACTATAGCTCTGTAATTCAATCTGAGATCTGGTATGGTCATCCTCTTCAGCATTCTTCTTTTTGCCCAAGATTGCTTTGGCTATCTGGGGTCTTTTGTGATTCCACATGAATTTTAGGATGATTGTTTTTCTAGCTCTGTGAATTTTTTGTCATGGGTATTTTCATTGGCACTGCATTCAATTTATAAAATTGGGTGGTTTTTTCTTTTTGGTGTCTTCTCTGATGTTTCCTCTTTCATCTCTGATTTTGTTTATTTTAATTTGCTCTTTATTTCTTGTAGTTAACTGGGCTAAGTGTCTATCTATCTTGTTTAACCTTTCTAAAAACCAACTCTTAAATTCATTGATTTTTTTTGTATTGGTTTCTTTTTTTATATTTCATTTATTTATGCTCTGATTTTTTATTTCTTCTCATCTACTAGGTTTGGGGTTGGATTGTTCTTGCCTTTCCAGAATCTTCAGTTGTACCGTTAAGCCATTTACATGTTCTCGTTCTGATTTTTTAAAATGTAGGCACTAATATCGTTAAACTTCCCTCTTAGGACTGCTTTTAGGGTATCCCAGAGGTTTTGTTGTGTTGTAGTAACATTTTCACTTAATTCCAGGAATACTTTTTTTTTTTTTAATTTCTTCCTTGACACATTCATCATTCAGGAGTGTGTTGTTTAACCTCATGTACCTAGGAGAACTTCTATTGCTATTGACTATAAGCTTTTATTTATTGCACTGTGATCTGATAGAATACATGGAATTACTTCAATTTTTTGTATTTGTTGAGGTTTGTTTTGTGTCCCAGAATGTGGTCAATTTTAGAAAAATTTTCATGAGCTGCTGAGTAGAAAGTGTATTCTTTGGTGCTTGGGTGGAATATTCCATAGATGTTTGTTAGGTCCATTTCATGTAAGATGTCATTTAGTTCAGATGTCTCTCTGTTTATTTTTTTGTCCACTTGACCTGTCTATTGAAGACAGAGGGGTATTGATATCACCTACTATTAGTGTACCAACATGTAATAATAACCCCAAGGTTAATGTGTGTTTTATAGTCCTGGAGTACTGTTTTTAATGAATTTTTGGGGGAGTCTTTTTCAGACAGGGTCTCCCTACTGCAGCTCCAGCTATCCTGGAACTCGCTCTGTAGACCAGGCTGGCCTTGAACTCACAGAGATCCACCTGCCTTTGCTGCCCGAGTGCTGGGATTAAAGGCATGTGCCACCACATCCAGCTGTTTTTATAAATTTGGTGCATATATGTTCATGATTGTATTTTTTGATCAATTGTTCCTTTGATTAGACTGAAGTAACCCTCTTATCTCTTCTGATTACTTTTAATTTGAAGTCTATTTTGTCAGATATTAGAATTGCAACACTTGCTTGCTTCTTAGAGTCATTTCCTTGGAATATTTTTTCCATCCTTTCACCCTAAGGTAGTGTCTATCATTGAAAGTGAGATGAGTTTCTTTTTTTTTTATGTGTATGAGTGTACCGTCTGCATGTAGGTTGGTGCACTCGTGTTATGCAATGCCTCAGAGGTCAGAAGACGGCATGGGATTCCCCTGGAACTGGAGTTAAGGATGGTTCTTAGCTGCCAAGTGGGTGCTGGGAATTGAACCCGGGTCCTCTGCAAGAGTAGTCGGTGCTCTTAACCACTGAGCCATCTCTCTGTCCCCCAGAGATGAGTTTCTTAAAGCCAACAAAAAGATGGGTTTCTAGCTGGGCGTGGTGGTGCATTCCTTTAATCTAGCACTTGGGAGCCAGATAGGCAGATCTCTGTGACTTCAAGGCCCGCCTGGTCTACATAGTGAGCTCCAGGCCAACTGGGACTAAAGGGAGACCCCATCTCAAAGAGACAAAAAATATAATAAAAATTAAAATATAAAAATAAATAACGATGGGTTTCTTTTGATCCATTCCACTAGCCTCTGTCTTTTGACAGGGGAGTTGAGGCCATTGATATTTAGTGTTATTACTGAAAGATGTGTATTGAATATTGTCATTTTAATTTCTTTGTGTTTGTGGGCCTATTTTGTGTTTCTGTTATTTTACTTTCTTTGTTTTCTTTCTGTAGCCTCTTTGGTATAGTCATTCTTTTCTTTTTCTTCGAATATTCTCTGTAGTGCTTGTTTGGTGGAAAGGAATTCTTTCAACCTGTCTGTGTCATGAAAAATTTTCTGTTCCCCTCAACCACAATATATAGTTTTGCTGGGTTAAGCATTCAGGGTTGGAATCCATGATCATTTAGAACTGGGAATATTTTGATCCATGGTCTTCTGGTTTTCATAATTTGCAGTGAAAAGTCAGCTGTAGTTCCGATGGGTTTTCCTTTGTATGGAACTTGTTTTTCTCTAACAGCCTTCAATGACTTCCCTTTGTTCTGTGCATTTAATGTTTTTACTATGATATGCTGTGGGGAGTTTCTGTTCTGGTCATATCTAATTGGTACTCCATGTGCTTCTTGAATCTCTGGATAAGTCTTTCCTTATCTTAAGGAAGTTTTCTTGTATAATCCTGTTGAAGGTTTGTTCAGTGCTATTTGCCTGAGATTTTTCTCCTTCTTGTATGCCTATAATTCATAGATTAATCTTTTGTTTCCCCCATTTGCTGAGTATTCCATTTCTGTGTCTTTTTACATTTTATATAGTCTTTGCTTGAGGAGTCCAAATCCTCAACTTTGTCATGCAGTCTTTTTATTCTGTTTTCTGTTTCATTTATTCTGCTTATGAGGCTTCTTCTTCTTTTTTTTTTAAATTAATTTTATTTATTTTCGTATGTTTATGAATGTACTGTCTGCATGCAAGTTTGTGCACCCGTGTCATGCAATGCTGCGGAGGTCAGAAGAGGGTCTCGGATTCCCCTGGAACTGGAGTTCTCCTGGAATTGGAGTTTCAGACGGTTCTTGGCCACCATGTGGGCGCTGGGGATCGAACCCGGGTCCTCTGTAAGAGCGGTCGGCTCTCTTAACCACTAGGCCATCTCTCCAGCCCAGCTTCTTCTTCTTGTTTCCAATTGGCTTACTGAGTTTTTCAATCCCATGTTAATTTCCATTTGGGTTTTCCTCACTATGTCTATCTCTTTTGCGAATTTGCTTTTCAAATCATGAGTTGTTTTTGCTATTTCTTTAAGCCAATTATTTATATGTTCTTGGGCTTCCATTACAAGCTTATAGTTTTCCTCTTTGAGTTCTTTGAGTTGTTTGTCTGTATTTCCTTTAAGTTCTTTGATCATGTTTATGATTGTTTTTCTAAATTCTGCATTCTGGGGTTCCTCAGGATGGTTTTCATTGTACTGCACTTCTGTAGGATTAGTGGGTTTTCTTGGTGACATGCTCTCTTGGTTTCTTGTATTGTTTGTGTTTTTTTGAGCTGCCATTTGGGCATGTGGGTGTCCTTTGTTGGTTATGTGTCCAGTAGGAACTTCTACTCTGTTTGTTTACCTTCATTTCAGTCCTGTTTGTGTAGCTTGATTGCTTTTTGTTCAAGATTGGAAACTAAATTGGTATGCATTTCTGGTTCTTACAGGGTAGTAGACTTGTCTGGGTGTATGGTGAGACAGGGTGGTAGGTAGGTTGGCCAGTTTAGTAGGAGAGATGGTCTATGCCAGACAGATGAGGAGCTGGTGAATTTAACTAATCTGGGTTAGGAGGCTAGCCCAGAGATCTGAAGCAGAGGAGTTATAGGCCACCTGGGTCCAAGGCTGGCAGAGAACAGGGTAGAAGTGGCAGGAGGAATGGAATCGGGATCTCTTCTTTATCTCTGGCTGATGTACTGTGAACTCCAGGCTAGGGCCCATGAGCATCTGGGGACTCGTCTGTTTCCACCTCCCCTCTTACCATAAGAGCGATGGGCTCACCAACATGCTATGCATTGCATCCAGATGTTAAATGGATTCTGGGGATTTGAACTCAGGTCTTCATGATTGTGTATAAGGACTTTATACACTGGTCCTCCTCCTCAATCCCAAGGTTCCTGTGTAAGAGAAGGGAGGGAGTGAGTACTGAGTCTTCTTCCCAGTCTTCATTGCTTTGCTCTGGTTGCCCTTAGCTTTGTTCTTTGGAACATTTTCATGGAGAGTAAACTGAGATCCCCTTCCACCGTCAGAAACCTTGAGGGGTATGTTTGTCTCTGCACTTAACCCTTCCAGCACAACCAGGCTGGAGAAAGGCTGGAGGAACAAGCTAGTTACCTTCGGCTTCGTAGTGCCCCGGGCTGCCTATTTCCAAGAACACTGGGTCAATGTTAATACTCTTGCCCTGGTTGAATTGTGTTGCTGTTACAGAATACCCAAGGCAGGACAAAATGAGAAGAATTGAAGCTTAACTCACTGTTAAGGAGTCTGGAAATCCAAGGTTAGATACAGGTATTTGGTGAGGCCTTCTTCATAAGGCAGGGGGCAGAGCGAGGTGAGGGGCTAGATACACTCTTTAGAAATTTATATTAAGAGTGTTAATCCCACCCATGAAGGGGGATCTACCATGGTGTAATCACCTCTCAAAAGTCTTACTTCTTAAGGCTGAGGAGATAGCTCAACCTGGGATTACATTGAGACAGGTCCCTGGGGGTCAGTAGACACCTGGTCTACACCATTTGGTGAGTTCCAAGACAGTGAGAGACTGTAGGGAAATCCAGCTGGAATTGCAGGCTGGCTTTCCAATTAGCATGCCTCAGGGCACCAAGCGGCCAAGGGTCTGGCCCCGCCCCAAGGAGGAGCAAGCAGCATGGCCTAGGTGCGTGATGCTGGGAGGGGCAAGGTGTGCAGTGGGAGTTGGGGGGACTTATGATTGGCTCTGGGAACTGACATCATTTAGTTTATAAAAGCAGGCTGTAGTAAGGAATAAATTTGAATTTCATAGTAAAATCATCACAGAATTCCTGGCCGCTATTTTTTTATTAATTATCACGCGCATACAAGGCTAAGGTAGGCCTGCATTTCATTCAGGTGGCCAGTGGGTTGGAAAGAGATTCCTTTGCGAATCACCAATCTGGGTAGCTGGTGTTGTAAATGGGTATTGGCTGAAGGGAAGCGATCAACCATCAGCCTGAAATTCCTGTCCAGGCTCTGGGCAGGTGAGAAGCCACAGCCAAGAGTGTCTTGTGGGTCCAGGCTAAGGGCCTTGAGTTGAAAGTATCATCCAGGCTGAGCTATGGGAAATAGCCAACTGGCCTCTGTGTCAAGGGGTCAGCTCCCCACAGTGTCTGCAAAGCAGGCACTGTGTCCCCCCATTCCCCTTAGCAGGGCCGCATTGTCCCTGTTTGGAATAAAAAGAAAGCTACAAGAGACCCTGTCCCAAAACACAAGGTCAGGGGCTGGAGAGATGGCTCAGTGGTTAGGACTACTGGTTGTTCTTGGAGAGAACCCTGGTTCAATTTCTAGCACCCACATGGCAGTTAACATCCAGTTCCAGGGAATCCAATGCCTACTTCTGACCTCTGTAGGCATTGGACGACATGGGTGAATTTACATACATGTAGGCAACACACTCATACATGTAAAATAAATAAATAAATAAAAATAATTTTTAAACAAGGTGAATAGCACCCGAGGTTGGTTCTCAGACCTCCACATACATGTGCATATATGTGCACACACATATTTTTTTAAGGATATTGTTAGATCTGGGCTTCCCAGGATTCCAAGGGACACACAGATGTCCACTTTCTCCAGAGGCAGTCAATCTTCTGACCTCTTCCCCTGTACCTGAGGTCCCACCCATGGCTATAAATGGGTGGGCCCCAGTTGCCATCTGCTGCTACTCTACCAGGTGCCAGCAGGTGGCCCACCCTGGTGATTGAAGTAAAGCATGTTCCCGGAGTGACTTAAGTCTCATGTGCCTGTCTTTTATTGGGGATTCACACTGTTATAACCTAACAGATATCACCTCTTAACACAATGGTAACTTAATGTCAACCTGCATTTGAAGGGTATGCACTATCATCACACACACCTGTACACACATACACATACAGTATAGTTAGATAGATGATGATAGATAGATAATATCTCACCTCTTAACATTGTTACAATGGCACTAAATGTCAACCTGCATTTTGAAGGGGATACACACATCCAAGCCACGACACTACTATTGAGTGAGGTCTGGGGACGACACCTACTCCATGGGGTCCCTGGACTGGCAGCCTGGGTTAAATCCAAGGAGCTGTTGGAAATGTAGACTCTGGGGCCCACTACAGCACTAAGGAGTCAGACTGCATTTTTACAAGATTCCGGGAGACTGACATGATGGAGCCTAAGGGCTTATGCCAGTTGACAGCCCCCAGGTTGTCTCTTCCATTCTGACTACAGCGTCCTGGGGAAGGGACACCACTCCAGGTTCAGTCTTCCCACTGCAGTTTGGGGGTTACACACCAAGCTCCTGGCTCCTCGAGTGTGGACTCAGACTAGAAGCATCATTACTAGCATTGCCTTGTAAGAAATACAGAACTTAAGACCTTATCCCAAGGGGCTGAACTGGAGATGTGCCTGTGCCCTGCATCCAGTCCTCTGGGAGCCCTGGGCTGAAAAAGATAAAATTGACAGCAGCTGTTCCCAGGTGCTCAGTCAATGATGTAAATAAAGGCTGTAGAAAAAGTCAAGGTTGGCAGTAACTGCTTCTGATACTTGGGACAAAGATAAGGCCCCTTCAAGGCTCAGTAACTGGCAGACTTCAGGATTTGGGAGCAGCAAAGGTGGTGGGGTACAAGGCTGGTGCTGTGGATGTCTGTGCCGGGTGAGTCTTGAGTTCCTCACCTGGCACAGACTTGTTGCTGAACTGGGTATCTGGAAACAGAAACAGGAGCAGCAGGTGGGCCCCGGACCGTGCTGCCCATGTCCTCTCCCCAGGTCAGATGGGCATCCCTGAGGTGCACGCCACTGGGCTCTTCCACTTGTAGTAGAAGGAGGCAGAGCCAGCCTGTTGGAACCACCCTGACAGGAAGGAACCTACTCTAAAGAGACAACTGTATCCCTCCCTTGTCTATCACATTACTAAAACAACAGCTCCAAGAAATTGGAATTTCCCCAGGAATCTTAAGCGGAGAGAAGGAAAGGGCTAAAGCCTGGTGGAACCCAGAAGAGAGAACTTGTCTCCCAGGAAGAGATGTCACACATTTCTGACTTGTCTCACAGGAAAGATCAGGGCCTAGAATATTATGGATCCTGACAGATGGGACCCCACCTTGGCCAGGACTGCATAGTTATGTATACCCCTTGCCTTCTATTTAAACCTAAACTTCATGCCAAGGAACCGAAGATGGACTGGGGTGGGGGCAAGGTCACTGGACCTCTTTATTTGTTCCTCTTCCCAGTGTGGCTACACTGAATGAACCACCGTTCTCTGCCTTTCACCACAACTTTTCTCTTTAATTGGCCTATTGAAGGTGGGTGGCTGAGCCTAGCTTGTTACAGCTTCCAGGGCCCAGGCTCTAACCCTGAAAACTCTGGTAACAATTTCACCAGTCTCTTTGCCATGGAACATTCAGTTGTTTAAAAGAATCCTTTTAAACCATTTGATGTTTGGGACTAAATAAAGCTATGCTCCCACTCCAATTGTGTTCATAATGGAGTCTAATTTTATAAAGAAGCCAATTAATAGCTTTGTAAATATAAAAGAAAGAATCCCTGCTTTTTGTTTTGGTTTCTTTTTATTATTATTTTTTTCTTCTTGACCAAAAGGCCCCAGAAGTTAGTCCTGAAAAAAATGTCAAATTTTGCTCTAAAGAATGGCAGGACTTCTTGGAGGAAAATAACAGGAAATGACTCACAGAGGACACCCCGAGGCCACACAGACACACAAAGGGGCCCCCTGAGCAGTAATGCCTGGCTGCTGGCTCTGGCCAACTGCAGGGAGGAAAGTGCCCTGCCTGCAAGGGAGACATTGCCATCTTCTCCAGGCAGGCCTGCTCTGTGGGGCCTTGGGCACTGCTGGCTTGCTGGCTTGCAGAGTCAGAATAGTGCCCCAGGACCAAGTGCCGGACAGTCATGATTTGGTGCCTGTTGCTGAGACAGAATACCCAACATCTTTTTAAAAATATTTATTATTTTTATTTTATGTGTATGAGTGTATTGGCTGCATGTGTGTAAGTGCACCTGCATCGTACAATGCCTGTGGAGTCAGAAGAACGTGTTGGATTCCTCTGGAACTGGAGTTATGGACAGTTGTTAGCCACCATGTGGGTGCTGGGAATTGAATTGGGTCCTCTTCAAGAGAAGCAGGTGCTCTTAACCTTGAGCTGTCTCTCCAGCCCCAGAATACCCAACATCGTAGGGAAGAAAAGCTTTATTTTGGCTCACAGTTTGAAGGTACACTGCACCATGGACAGAAAGTCATGGTGGCAGGATTATGCAGGGGCAGCTGGTCACATGGCATCCACAGCCGGGAAGCAGAGACTGATGAATGTTGGTACTCAGCTTACTTCGGAATGAATGGTGCTGCCTACGATTAGAGGGGTCTTCCAATCTCGGTTAACCTAATCAGGATAATCCCTCACAGGTACACCAGCAGGCTTGTCTCCCGGAACAGTCTAGATCCTGTCAAATTGATAACCAATATGGTGCCTCAAAGAAAGCTGATCCAGCAAAAATGCTGAGTCAGTACACGGAATCACTGGTCTGGGCACAGCATGCTGCCTGTAGACGACTCTCCTAGGCTGCCTGTGGGTCCCATTTGCTGTGTTAAGTTTGCTACAGAGCAGATGGACCTTGCAAAGATACCTCCCTGACTTCTTGTGGACTAAGTCAGGCCTGAATTGTGTGTGTGTGTGTGTGTGTGTGTGTGTGTGCGTGTTCTGAGCATGTGAGGCGTAGTTAGATGGTCAGATGTTGTGTGTGTATAGGCCAGAGATGAACTTGGGTTGTTGTTTGTCAGGCTCTGTCCATCTTTGTTCTTGAGTCAGAGTCTGTCATCGGTTTGAAGCTCAACAGGTGTGCCAGGACTCCTGGCCAGCGAACCCTAGGAATTCACCTGCCTCTGTCCTCCCAATATTCTGGGAGGCGTTTTTTTACATGGGTTCTGGGGATCAGACTTTTAGGACTAGGTCCTCATGCATGTGTGGCAAGCACTTTACTGAGTTAATTACCTCTCCAGCCCAGGCCTGAACTTATTCTGCCACCTGACTCCCTGCCCTGCCTGCCCTGTTCTTCCCTCCCCTGTTCTGCTTTGACTTCTGACTCTTGTCTCAGCCCCCGAGGTATGCCCTGTCTGAGACCCTCTCTGAGGCTGAGCACTCCTTCCGTGTTTCCCATGTGTGCTGGTTGGTTCTTCTCAACATGACCAAACCTCATCTAGCTAGGAAGAGAGAATTTCAGCTGAGAAATTTCCTCCATCAGATTGGACTATGGGATGTTTTATTGATTACTGATTGATGGAAGAGGGCCCATTCCACTCTGGGTGGTGCCATCCCTAGGCAGATAAACCTGGGCTGTATAAGGAAGGTAGCTGAGCAAGCCACGGGAAGAACACCAGTAAGCAGAGTTACTCTATGGCCTCTGCTTCAGTTCCTGCCCCCAGGCTCCTGCTGCGAGCTCCTTCTTTGGCTTTCCTCAATGATGGGCTGTGACCTATAACCCAAACAAACCCTTTCCTCCCCATGTTGCTCTCGTTATTTTTTTAAATAAATATTTTATTTATTTTTTATTTTATATATATATATATATATATATATATATATGAGTGTATTGCCTGAATATATGTAAGTGCACCTGTGTCACGTAATGTGTGTGGAGACTAGAAGAGAGCATCAGATCCCCTGGAACTAGAGTTATAGTTGGTTGTTGGCCCCCATGGAGGGGTGCTGGGAACCAAACCCAGGTCCTCTGTAAGAGCAGCCAGTGCTCTTAACAGCTGAGCCTTCTCTCCAGCCCTTGACATTTTTTTCTTAAACCACAGAAACATAAAGGAATGTAGAGCACCAGGTATTTCAGGGACTGGTGAGAAGAAAGACCAGACATCGGGATAGCCAGAACACTGCTGAGACAGCTGTAAAGGTTTGAAGCGATAAGCTTATGTGTAGAATGTTTGGTTCCAATTTGGTGCTATTTTGAGAAGTTCTGGAAACTTTGAGACATAAGGCCTAGCTGATGGAAGTGGGTCACTAGGGGAATCTCTTGAAGGTGACATCCAGCCTCTGCTTCCTGTCTTGCTCTCTGCTTCCTGTCTGCTGTGAAGAGCTGTTCTCCGCCCACTCCTGCAGCCAGTGTTCCGCCCAGGCATGTGGAGGCACTCAGATACAGAAGGGCTGAAAGTTCTCCCCAGTCTAGGGCTGAAAGGACCAAAGGGAAGATGGCATTATTGGTACTAAAGGGAGCCAAACCAACAGAGAAGGAGGCTGTGAGCCAACGTTACCACAGAGGAACACAACCACTTCCGGGAGGGAGCACTCAGGAGGAAGAGGCCGGGAGGAAACAGGTGACTGCTGCAGTCTCCTTCTGGTCCCTCCATTGCCTGGACCCAGCTGGAAATTGGGAGCAAAGGATATGATTTAATGCAGCTTTAATAGGGCTGTGCTCAGACACAGGTCAGGGAGAAGGGCAGAGGACAGGTCTGACACATGTGTGTGGTGAATGGATTCTGACCAGAACCTCTAAATGTTCTCTCTTGGCACTGCCGATAGGCCCTGGAATCCAAAAAAGAGTCACACCCGGCTGCATCCTCATCTGCTGTCTCACTGTCTCTCTTCTGGACAGCCTTTAGGACCCTCTCATGAACTCCAGCAGCCATTCTGTGGCCAGTGTCTATGACTTACCAGAGATGAGACGTTTTGTATATCACCACTAACCAGAACAGGCAGCTGAGAAAATAGCGCAGGCCAGAGCAGAAAGGACAGTCCAAGGGGATTGGGTCAGGAAGGCCGCCCACTGTTTTCTGTGTTTTGTTTTGTTGTGTTGTGTTTTGTTGACATAGGATCTTAGTATGCAGCCCTGACTGGCCTGGATCTCACAATGTAGACCCGGCTGGTCTTGAACGTATAGAGATGAGCCTGTCTCCACCTCCTGAGGCTGGGATTAAGGGTGTGTGCAAACATGTCTCAAGCTCCTCCTATTTTTTATTTTTTTAATTTTATTTTGTATGTGTATGAATGTACTGTCTGCATGTAGGTTTGTGCACCCATGTCGTGCAATGCTGCGGAGGTCAGAAGAGGGTGTCGGATTCCCCTGGAACTGGAGCTAAAGATGGTTCTCAGCCACCATGTGGGTGCTGGGGATCGAACCCAGGTCCTCTGCAAGAGCAGTTGATGTTCTTAACCGCTAGGCCATCTCTCCAGCCCCCAGCCCCTCCTTGTTTTGAAGGAGGTTCAATCTTGGGCCCAAAGCAGGCTCTTCTGTCTTCTGGATCTTTCCAGACCACCAGCATGTAACCTGTGGTCTGACATACTTTTCTCCCTCGTGTGTGTGTGTGTGTGTGTGTGTGTGTGTGTGTGTGTGTGTGCGTGCACGCATTGTATATGAATGTTTTATGTGTCTGGCATACATGTGTGGCTGTGTATGCAGATGGGTGACATCATTGTATCAGGGTCTTCAATTTTATTCATTGCAACAGGGTCTCTCAATCAAACCAGGGCACCCTGATATTGTTAGTCTTGCTAGCCAGCCTGCTGTGGAGATCCCCTGTCTCCATCTCCTGCCGCTGCTATCATAAGCATAGGCAGACCTCCACACTGACCCACGACTTGCTTGGGTTCTGGGGATCTGAACTCTTCTCACACTTGCTTCATTGTTCTGTTTTATTTTGGAGGCTAATATGGTGTGGTCCCAGTGGCCTATTGAGAGATCGGATACTTTCTCACGTACTCAGAAAGAACTTGCTTCACAGCTCTAGAATGAAGCTGGCCAGAGAACCTTCTAGAGATTAAGTGAAGAGATGCTTTAGAAAGGGGACAGTGAGCGGTAGGCAATTCCTGTGCAAAGAACTGGTGTGGGAGGGTGTGGAAACACGCACTACCAGGGGCCAACGGGACTTGAAGGGAAAGCCAGGAGTCTGTGTCCAAGATCAAAGGTCTTCTGTGGCTGCCCCAGGAGACCGGGGTATAGTCATTCTTCCTGTTCATGGGGCCTCTCTGACCACTTGTGCCTTGCTTGAGGACAGCTTGGTACCTTAGGACCTGCTGATGAAAGGTCAGCGTTGAGGGGTGAGGAGGTGAGGTTGGGGGTCTGTCTGAATGGTGGCCATATCTCTGTAACCTGTGCTGAACTTCTGCCTTACCCTTTGCATGCTGGTTAGGATGATGCGTTTATTCTCAAAATGAGCAGAACCCACCCAGAATGACTCTCTCTTCTTTTCCAATCCTGTGGTTGTTAGTAGTCCTTCCTTTGATGGTCACCCTCACAGATCTCCAATCTGCTATGTCCAGGGATGTCGTCCATAGTGAAGAACAACGAAGACCACACCACCAAGGATCTCACAATCACAGTCAACACTTCTGTTTTTACAAATGTCAAATCAGGACCAATGAGGGGATAGGTTCTGCTCAAGCTCACACATGAGCTGAGAGGAGAACAGGGATCCCCCTGCCCTGCCTTTTGAACAGGGGAGGTTCTCCTAGCCTGCTGGTGTAGGAGAGGAATGTTAGCTGCAGGGCCTAGTGGCTCCGAGAAAAAGCTTAAGTGTAATTGACTTTCAGGCATTAAACTTTTACCGGAATGAGCTCACATGGTCTGTAGGGAGAGGGAAAGTGCCTGGTGTTTTCTGTCCCCTGGGGCAGCGTCTGGGGTGCAAAAAACCCACGGCAGCTGCTGATGGAGGTCTCTCTTTGGAGAGTGAAGCCGAGGTCTCTGAAGAGGCCAGAGGTAGGATGCAGAGTGCTCAGTGGCCAGCTGGTCCTCACCAACTCTGGAGGGAGCCAGAGGCTGAGACCACCTACCCAGCAGCCCTTAGGCTGTATGACGTGCTTCTGGGGGCGGGGGGGGGAGAGACACGCAATTCTGTCCAGGTACTTAGGGCCCAGTCCTTCCCTGACCCTGCTCATTCACTCTGTTCCCATGTCTATTCTGTCATCTCTGACAAGTGTTTTATTCACTACTCATTTTAGGTACCAGTTTCCTGCAACTGTGTGATGAAGAACTGGGCCAGATGATGCCTGTTTTCTGAGAGTTGGCATTCCCTCATGAGGGAGCTGTCTTAATTCTTATACCAAACGCTCCTTTTCAAGCCTGGAGAGCCCCTCTCAACCCTGAGGCATCACCATCCTTCGCTGTGTCTCCAGGCAGGTGGATGGCACAGAGGCTTAGTGGCCATTCCTGGAGCGGCAGGAAAATTGGCTTCAGAGAAACAAGAGATCCAGAGGTCTGAGGAGTCTGCTGCTTAGAGCTGGATTGTTTTCCCCCCTGTACTCCTGTGTTTAGTGGCAGCCACTAAGTTTCTTCTATATTTTTTGGAGCTGGATTTTTAAAATAGGCTCTTTCAGCTGGGTGTGTCGGTGCCTTCCTGCACCTCCAGTGGTGAGGTGGTGGGGACAGGCAGATCCTGCAGTCAGTCTAGCCCAAATGTTGAGCTCCAGGTTCAGTGAAGAGATCTTGTCTCAAAAAATCAGGAGGAGAGCAATACAAGATACCACTACATGCACATACATCCACGGCTGAACATACTTGTAAGTGATTGCATGCAAATACTCACACATAACACACACACACAGACTCTTTGAAGTCAATGTAACTATACATATTTAAAGAATAAAACCAATCTGAAGTTGAACATGTATGGTGGTGCCCACCTTTAATCCCAGCACTCAGGAAGCAGAGGGAAGATTGAATTTAGAGGACACCGAAACCCTTTCTAAACATTTACTATTTACTTGTGAAGCTGTTACAACAGCCAAGATGGCAGGCATGCATATTATCCTGGCTGCCTCAGCCTCTCGAGGGCTGGGATTAGAGTACAGGGTTATAGCATCAGATTACAGAAACATACCATCACCCCTGACACTTTCTGGGTATAGGTATGTCCAGTTATTCTTGAACCATTTAAAATTTGTTTGTTTCATTTATTTAAAATCTTTTATTTGTTATTTTTATTTTATGGGTATGAGTGTTTTGCCTGCACGTACGTAAGTTCACAGGTGTCGTGAGAGGCCTGTAGAGAAGAGACGAGGGCATCGGATCCCCTGAAACTGGAGTTACAGTTGTTAACCACCATGTGGGTGCTGGGAATTGAACCTGGATCCTCTGCAAGAACAGCAAGTGCTCGTAAACACTGACCCATCCTCTAGCCCCACTAGATGTATTTATTTTTATCTTATGTGCATGAGTGTTTTGCTTGTGTGTGTGTATGTGCACCATGTGCATGCAATACTCACAGATGCCAGAGGATGGCATTGGATACCCTGGAACTGGAATTACAGATAGTTGTGATCTGCCATGTGGGTGCTGGGAACTAAACCCAGGTCCTCTGAAAGAGCTGCAAGTGCTCGTAACCTCTAAACCATTTTTTTAAAAGATAAAGTAGTATCCCCTTTCTATTCAATCTCCTTGCTGTATGTGGAAATTAATTGACTATCCATGCATGGATCTATTCCTGGGTTCTGTTCTCTCTTATTGAAATTTCTGTATATGCCAGTACAATGTCTTGATTGTTTCAGCTATGTAATCATTCCTTTTTGTCTATTTTAAATTAAATTTGTCTATTGTAAATTTTTACAAATTTCATACGATACATTTTGATAATATTTAGACCCTCTTCCCTGTTCACATCCACACACCCCCACCAGTTTTCATGCATTCTGTCATATATGTTAAGGCTTATCAAGCCACGTTTGTGTCCCCAATGTCCCTCAGTGTGAGTCCATCCACTGGAGCCTAGTTGACCTATTTAGCATCACTCCCTTAAAGAAGACCAATTCTCCCTCTGCCAGTAGTCATCAGTTGCCAATACTTCCTTGGCTCGGGTTGGGGCTTCTTGCCCATTTCCCCACTTCAATGCTGGGTTTTTGTCTGGTTTGAGCTGGCATGGGTTTTGTGCATGCTGTCACCATTGTTGTGAGTTCATACGAGCAACTTCCCAGCCATCTGGACAACTGTTTCCTTGTGGTATCTACCTCCCTTGGTTCTTACGTTCATCCTGCAATGGTTCCTGAGCCTTGGTTGGCAGAGGTTTGATATAGGTGTTCTACCCAGAGACGAGCGCTCTGCAATCTTTCATCCTCTATTCCTTGGTCAGTTGTGGCTTTCTGGGTTAATCACCATTTGTTGCATGATGAAGCTTTGCTGGTGAGAGTGAGGTACGCATTAATATTCTCTCTGCCCTATGTTCCAATACCTGAGCCTTAGGTATGGAAATTATGCTGTAGATGGTTCACTTAGGGCTGCTATGTCATGACACCTACTCTGTGGGTTTGATCAGTTGTAGAACTCTACAATAATTTCCATCTGTTGCAAAAAAAAAAGCTTTTTTGATGAGTGGTGAGATGTACACTTGTCTGTAATGTTTAATAATTCTTGAAATTAGATAATGCTAGCTTCTCGGACCTTGTTTTGTTCAAAATTATTTTTACCATTTTAAGTCCTTTGCATTTCCATACAATTTTGAATGGCTGTTAATTTCTAAAACAAGAACAACAAAAACAACCTTGCAAGAATTATGACTGTGATTCCTTTCAGGGACAATTAATGTCTTAACAACTCTGCGTCTTCTTATCCATGGCAACAACAGTATCTTCTTTCACTATTAAGATCTGTTTAATCTTTGCACAATGTTCTATTCTGTTCAGTGCACAAGCCCTGTCCCTGCACTGTCATGCTGTCTCCAAGCTTCTCATAGTTCTTCATGCTGTTTGCATTTCAACTTGCAATCATCAGTTGTTCCTTCTTAGTGTCTAGAAATGCAGTTGTTCCTAAAACAATGGTCTTGGGTCCAGCTACTTTAGTAACCTTGATTTTAGTGAGTTTGTTTTAGATTCCGTGGGAATTTCTACATACTGAACTGTGTCATTTGCAAACAAGGAAAGCATTAATTCCTTTTCAGGCTATCTAGAAACCTTTAACTTTTTCTTGCTGTATTCCTGTGGCTATAATTCCCTATATGACTTTAAAAAATATTTGTTTGCATATGTATGTGCCTAGTACCTCTAGAGGTCAGAAGAGGAGATCGGAAACCCCGGAGCTGGAGTTATAGGTGGTTGAGAGCCACCGTGCTAGTGCTGGAGACTGAAAGAGCGGCAAGCGATCTTAACTTCTAACTCCTCTCTCCAGCTTCGTGAGTAGAAGCAGTAGAAATAGACTTCACTCCTCATTCCTGACCTTAAGGGGATGTCTTCATGCAGTTAGCTCTCTCTTTCTTCATGGTTTTTATCAGGTTGAAAAAAAAAATCAGTTTCTTGTCCTAATTTGTTGACAACTTAGATCTTTGACAGTAGGTAATTTTGCAAGCATTTGGAGGTTTCACAGAAATAAGTGAAAATTCAAAGAAGTAATTCAGTTCATTATTTCTTAGACCATTTTAACAAAGGGTGATAATTATGGAGAAGACACTAGACAAAGGAAACATGAGGTTTGGCTTCTGGGGGTGGAGAGAAGTAAGTGGGGAGGTGACTGGGAAGTTTGTGGTAAGTAAGACTTGTTAGATAGCTTCAAGTCATCTAATGATAAGTTAGGAATTTCCCTCACAAAGGTGAAATGTATAGTCTTGCTTTTAGACAGTTAAGCAGAAGACAGAAACCGTTCCTGTTTGCTGTTTCTCACTTGCCTTTAACTCAAAATAATCCTTTGCCGAAGTGGCGTATTCTACTTCCGTTCTCAGGTGTCCGAAAGTGAAGACATCTCTGTGGCAGCTCACTTCAGACTGCTGCTGTGATGCACCTGCATGTGGAGCTGGACATCAGTCCACAAAGTGAGACCCAGAAGCTGGCCGGAGTGTACAGTCCAGCACTCCCAGTACCTGCTTTCCTCCACACCAGACGTCCTTACAGTTCTGTGGACCAGGATCCCAATAAACATTTCACTGGGCTAAAATTAAGTTGTTGTTGGGATACCTGGAGATTCTATGGGAGAATCCATTTCCTTGCCTTTTACATTTTGGGAGAAAAAAAAAAAAAACAGAAACAGATGCTAGATTTTTAAAAAATATTTTATTACAATTCCACTGCAATCTAACAACATATTTTTATGATTGGAACATTTAAAAATCTATTTAAATATGTCATGCCCTTACCTTGGAAACTATTCCATACATCAAAATAATTTGTATTTGACCCTTTGTTGAACTCTACAAATAGCAGGTGGATCAAGTTGGTGGTCATTTTGTTCAAGTCTCCCATGACCGTCTGTGTCTTTTCCCCACACTGGAGTGATTACTCCCAGCTCAGGGCAGCACATGTCCTTTGCAGGATGTCTCCCCAGGTGCCCATGCAGAACCCTCTTGTTTCAAGTCTGACAGCTCCAATGGTCAATGGAGAAGTTTCTTGAGCCCTCCATTTAGCATGAAGGTAATGCTTTTCTAATGCTTTACTTAAAAAATTATTTTATTCATTTATTTATGTATTTGTATGTATGACCTAAGTCTCTTATTTTCTTTACATGCCTCAGTTTCTTCATCTGTATGAGGGACGCTAAACACAGTTTCTAACAGAGCTTTCATGAAGAGCCAGTGAGGTAAAGCTGGTGGAGTGACAACCTGGCCCAGAGTAAGTGCTCAATAAATGTTAGCTCTTGTTTTCTCGCTGCTGCTTTGATTATTCCTTGTGTACGAGGGACGGGATTGCCCACTGAATGACCCTGGAGGTTCCCTCCGAGTTGCCAGGCAACAAGCTACCTGAGCTCAGTCGCTCCTCCTCCATGAACGGGGGTGGGGGGGTGGGGGGGAGCACACAGGACTTCAACTTCTCTTAAAGCCTGAGGAGCTAGTAGCTGACACCCTAGGTCTGTTTCTCAGTATAGTTGGCTGTGTGTCCTTGCCCCATAAAAGGGAACAGAAACAAAGGAGACTTCCCAGAAACACCCACAGTGGGACCTGACTCTTGCATGCCTCGCCAGAGGATGAGAATGCGGGGCTCTGTACCCCAAACTCGTCCACTGTCGTTTTCTCCATTAAAGGCAGCTGTGCCCACACCACAGGCCATGGAGATGACTCACCTACCAGGCCCCTCCCTTAGCTGAACTGGCTCGCTCCACTTCACCAAGTCAAGTCCCCTGCCTCCCTATCTTGTGTGGTCTGCACCAGGATTTCAGCTGCTCCTGGGGATTTATACATCACCCGTGTGCAGAGGACTCTTGCCCATCCCCGGCTAGAGGCTGACACCTTGGACCTGCCTTAAAGCAAATTGAATCCTCTCTCTCGTCATGAAAACATATGAAAAGGAAGGGAAAAGGCCTGGCTCCTCCTGAGCTCATTGCCTGAGTAACTTCAGTTTTCAAAAATATGTTAGTTTATTGATTTAATTTGTATGTAAGTACATGTGTACATGTGTGCCTGCGTGCATGCACGGAGGCCAGAAGAGGACATCAAGTACCCTGCTCCATCACTCTCTGCCTTAGTCCCTTGAGACAGGGTCTCTCACTGAACCTGGAGCCGGGCTGGTGGCCAGCAAGCCCCAGCAACCCTCCTTCCTGTTCCCTCCCCCATAGCGCTGGGCTCACAAGCGCACGTAGCTGTACCTAGTGCTGGAGTGAGAACTCGGGTCCTAGGCTGTCAGCAAGCGCTCTCAACCGCTGAGCCATCTTTCCAGTCCCACCTTGTGTCTGTATCTTGTCACTCCACTCCCCAAATCTAGGGGTCTCCAGACTCCTCTTCCAAGGCAGCCACTGGTCCAAGCGTCCCGGTCACACTGTGTTTCCCCCTGTGCCCTATCTGATTTAGTGTTTCTTCCCCACCAGGCCCAGTGTGACTGTTTTCTCCTCTACTCTGCACATCCTGTCCAGGTACTTGCCTCTACTGCTCCAGCACCTTTTGATGCCTCCCTCTTGTCTAAGTGCATCTGAGGATCTCCACAAACATTTCTCTCACTTTCTCCCTGCCCTCCCCCCCCCCCCGTGTGTGTGTGTGTGTGTGTGTGTGTGTGTGGTGTGTGCATGTTCCCTGTGCGTGTGTGCATGTTCCTCAGGTGCCATCCACTTGCGTTTTGAGATAGAGACTCTCATTGTCCCGGGACTCACCAAGTAGGTTGGGCTGGCCACCCAGGCAGGCCCAGGAATCCTCCTGTGTGGACTTCCCCAGCACTGGGATTATCAGCACGCAGCACCACACCTGACTTTTTGGCTTTTCGTCCATGGGTTCTGGAGATTGAACTCATGTTTGTGAAGCAAGCACTATACTGACTAAGCTATCTCCCCAGCTCAGCATGTCCTTCCTAAGGTCTGATGTATTCGAGGTACAGTCAGTTGGATTCACTCAAACCACCTTAACCTTCCCAGCTTCCATGGTGCTGCTGGGGATTGTGTGCTCCGCTGCAGGCTCTCTGTCAAAATCCTACCTGTCCATCAAGCTCATCCAGCCGTCACTCTCGTCTGAAGTTCTTCTCCATCCACGTCCTGACAGCAGAGCCGTGTCTGTTTCTGGCACTTGTTATATTGTGCTGCATTATCATCACACGAACACCTGTATGAGTCTCTTCCTAATTAGCATATATGTTCTGGAGGGCGGGGGGGCCACTGGTTAGCAGCTGTTACACAAAGTATACCATAATTGTCCTCAGTCCATGTCTGTTGACTGAAGTGAGCAAGACCAGATTTACCTGGAGGAAAAGACACAGTGGACTATCGGGGCGGGGCTGTCTGCAGTTTAGAGCTGTTTACCATTGACATTCAGTACAGGCCCTGGGGAAGAGAGCTCAGTGCAGTGTCTCAGCCTCTTGCGGTGTCCTGGGTGCTCGCCCAGGGAGAGACATCTCTGGGGACGGTGAGCTTTCAACTCTCGCTGAGGCTCAGATAACTCACCACTTCCTGCCTTGGGTTTCCTTCCTCACCCTTCAAGCTGTGAAAACGCCAGGCTCACACAGGGATGATTGTGCATGCTTTAGAAAAGGACGTGTTGGATATTTGCTGCCATCTAGTGAAGGAAGTGTGGTTCAACCTCTTCTAAAGCCTGTGCTCGCCTTTGAAGAGTGGCTCCAGGAATCCTGTCCTAAGAGCCACGTGGAGGTGGACAGGTGTGTGTGTGTGTGTGTGTGTGTGTGTGTGTGTGTGTGTGTGTGTGTGTGTATGACTGGAGTGTCTACACAGGGAAGATCTTATAAAGGACTCTTGAGTGCTACTCTGGAAGCACAAGAGCCCATGTTTCCGGCACCTCCTCAATCTCCAGCCAAGAGGGATCCCACAAGAATGAAGGCCAGCTCTCTTTAGAAAACTAGGTAGGCTCTAGAACATTCCCACTCTCAGAGGCATTGTTTAGGAGATCAGAAGCTCATTCGTAATGCATTAAACAGACTTTATTTAGACTTGACTTTAGAACTGGTGACTTCCACAAGGTCTTTGAAGCTCTGTGTCCTATTTCAAAGGCTTCCTTCTTCCCAGCAGAGCTCCAAAGCTTAGCCACCATCAAGTTTGGGACTATGTGGAAGACACTCCAGCCCTCTCAATTCCAGTTCCTCATCTTTTATGTATGGAAGAAGTTTTAAATAAAATTCAACATTCATTGATAATAAAAACAAGAACCAGAGAGGCTGGAGAGATGTGTCTGTGGATAAGAGCACTGGTGGGTTGAGTTCAGTTCTCAGGACCTAGATGCCGGCTCACAACCATCTGTAACTCCAGTTCCATGGGGATCCGACGCCCTCTTATGACCTCCATGGGCATTGCATGCATGGGACACTTACATACATGTAAGCAAAATACTCATACACATAAAATAAGTTAAAAAAAAACAAGAAATGGAAGGGGTTGTTCTCGCCATAAAGATGTGGGAAGGAGCATGTGGGAAGGAGCCGGGCATGGTGGCGCACGCCTTTAATCCTAGCACTTGGGAGGCAGAGGCAGGCGAATCTTTGTGAGTTCAAAGCCAGCCTGGTCTACAGAGTGAGTTCCAGGACAGCTGGGGCTACAGGGAGACCCTGTCTCGAAAAGATTAAAAAAAAAAAAGATGTGGGAAGGAGTATTATTTGTAGCTGTGCACTCCACTGACAACTATTTTCTGTACTTGGACATAGTTTTTCATTTGCATATAATATTTAAAATGTATTTCTTGAGAATATCACATATGCATACAATGTATTTCAATCATATTCACCCTCTACTCTCCCTTCCATCTCTTCTGAATCCTCCCACCTCAGTACCCTTCCCAACCACATGTCCTCTTTCTTTAAAAAAACAAATAACCCAGCCGGGCATGGTGGTGCATGCCTTTAATCCCAGCACTCACTCGGGAGGCAGAGGCAGGTGGATCTCTGTGAGTTCAAGGCCAGCCTGGTCTATAGAGAGAGCTCCAGGCCAGCTGGGACTAAAGGGATTCCTTGTCTCAAAAATACAAAAAAAAAAAACCCATTGATTCCAATTATTGATGCTCATATACATATGGCCGTGGGCCATCTATTGGAGCATGGTCACTCTAGCAGAAACCACACCCCTAAAGCTTCTCATCTTTTATTTAATTTGTAAACTATATTGTTATTTTATGTGCATGAGTGTTTCTCCTGCATGCACCCAAATGCACCACCTCTGTGCCATGCCCACAGAGGCCAGGAAATGCCATTGGATCTGGACTGGACTTACATGGTTGTTAGCTTCCACATGGGTGCTGGAAACCAAACCTTGGTCCTCTGCAAGAAGAGCCAGTGCTCTCAAGCTCTGAGCCATCTCCCCAGGCCCAGCTTTTCATTTTAAGAAGGGTATTCCCTACTCATCAGTCATTGTGAGGTACAAATGAGATGACCTATGACAAATGCTTAGCTAAAGACTAGTGACACAGCAGACACCAGATATAATCGAGAATGGCATCGTGATGACTTATCAGTGCTCCAGAGAACAAGGCTGCCTACAAAAGTCATGGAACGCAGGCCTTGTGTCTGAGTACTCTCATGGTCAGAGCTTACACACCTTGAAAATAACCACTTCCTCCCCCCACCACAGGCTCCGGCCCCATGTTGCCCTCTGCTGGACAGTGTGAGGCAGGTCATAGGCTCTGACCTCACCATCCAGGCTGTTGACGGACACGTCAGTTCTGGGAGGCTCTACTCAACACCTAAGTATTAATTAGGGGCCAAATGCCTAATGAATAGTTTGACCTCTAGGCATCTCTTAATACTGATGGATTTTCTAGGCTACTGCTGGGGCCAAGCCCTTTGCTAGCCCTGGGATAGTCTCTAATCTACATTTCATGCAGAAATTCAGCAGAACTGAGTGTAAAGGCCATCAAGTAACTAACAAGTGTGTCCTATGGCTTCACCACCCTGTGGTCCCAATGTGCTAAGAGGTGTTGTCTCCATTCAATGGGCTCACTACAGATATATACATTTTTGTGAATGTGCATATTCCTGTGTGTGTGTATGTGCATTTGCATGTGTGTTGGGGGAGCATGTTCAAGTGTATGGAGGCCAGAAATTGACATCAGTTTTCTTTCTTGATTGTGCTCCATATATATGGAGAGAGAGAGAGAGAGAGAGAGAGAGAGAGAGAGAGAGAGAGAGAGATTGAGGCAGGGTCTTTTACATGAACCCATAACTCAATTTGGCAAGTCTATCTAGTCAGCTTACTCTGTTATTCTCTCCATGTTAGTTCTTTTGCTGTGATAAAAACCATGATTTGCCAGGCATGGTGGTGCACGCCTTTAATCCTAGCACTTGGGAGGCAGAGTCAGGAGGATCATTGTGAGTTCAAGGTCAGCCTGGTCTACAGAGTGAGTTCCAGGACAGCTGGGACTACAGGGAGACCCTGTCTTGAAAAGACCAAAAAAACAAAAACAAAAACAAAAACCATGATTCATAACCTATAGTTTATTTTCAGATTTTGTCATTTTGATTTATGTGTGGAGTATATATATGCATATTTTGGAATAATATAAAATCAAAGGGAACAAAAAAAGAGAGAGAAAAACTTATTCAAAGAACTAACCAAAACAGTAAACTTGTGCATTGAAGGGGTTATAAAAGACTGAGAGGGGCTGGAGAGATAGCCTAGCGGTTAAGAGCACCGACTGCTCTTGTAGAGGGCCTGGGTTCGATCCCCAGCACCCACATAGCGGCTAAGAACTGTCTGTAACTCCAATTCCAGGAGAACTCCAGTTCCAGGAGAATCTGAGACTCTCTTCTGACCTCTGCGGCATTGCACGATACGGGTGCACAGACCTGCATGCAGACAGTACACTCATATACATATAAAAATAAATAAAATTAAAAAAAGAGACTGAGAAAAAGATGCAAGACAGGACTTAAAGTGTATGGCGGGGGTGGGGGGGCATGAGGGGTGGGCATGGATGGGGGAATGAGTCTAAATTTGATTTAGAAATATTGTATGAAATGCACTCAATAAAAAGTTAAAAAGTTAAATAAACATGATTCAAAGCAACCTGGAAGAGGAGAGGTTTATTTCAGCTGACACTGCCCGTTAACAGTCCGTCACTGAGAGCAGTTAGGGCAGGAACTCTGAAGGCAGGAACTGGGCCAGAGAACATGGCAGAACACTGCTTACTGGCACGTGCTCAGCTGGCTTTCTTAATTTTTTTTTTAAATTTTATTTATTTCTGTATGTGTATAAATGTACTGTCTGTATGCAAGTTTGTGCACCTGTGTCGTGCAATGTCAGCTGGCTTTCTTATGGAGCCCAGCACCACCTGTCTAGGGATGGTGTCACCCACAGTGAGCTAGGCCCTCCTACACCAATCATGAAAGGAGACAGGTCCTCATAGACATGGCCACAGGCTCAGCTGAGTTCCCTCTTCCCAGGTGACTCTAGAAAAACTGTCACACTCTAGATCTGCCCTTTGAGAGCTGGTATGACATGTGGGCTGCCAGGCCCACTCTGCATTTACATGGGTGATGGGAATGGAACGTGGACCCTCATGCTTGCCCAGCAAGAACTTTCCCAGCTGAACCCTCTCCCTGACTCCCTGCTGCAGATATTTTAACAGGAGTCATTGGTTCTAATAAATGGTGGACCATTGAGTTCTTGAGTATTTAGTAGGATCGTTTCTTCCCGACTCCCCCATGCTTGCTGCTGAGAATCAGCCGCGATGGGAGTAATGATGTCATCAAAATCAATGACCACTAACAAGACTTTTTCCACCCCGAGAGGCCATTGCTAAATGTCTCACCTGATAGATCACTGGCACCAGGTTTTCATTCCAAGTAAAGGTCACATTAAAACCACTGCTCACGCCACCACCAAGCAAGAGGGCCATATTAGCCTGCTGTCCCAATGAAACACAAACTGAGAATTTCATTTATCTATTTATTTGTTAAACACATAACAAGAGATCGTAGCTTGCGAAAGGTTGCTCGCTGTCATGGCAAGATCATGCTTTTAAGTTTGAGATACATGCCAAACATTTAATTCTGTTAAAAATATCTTCAGTAATATATTTATTGGCATATTTTGACATCTCACTTAGCATGCAAAAGAGTCACATGTGACCAACCGCATACTTAAATATTAAACAAAGGTGTTGGGGAATGACCCAAGAAACATACAGGAACACAATTTAAAATTTTAACGTGATCTTTGTTTCTTCTCTTTTAAAAAACTTTTTATTTATTTATTTTTAAGGGCTTCACAATATAAGAGCACAGTTATTTTCAGATCATGTTAACATTGCCCAGTTTCTCATACAATTAGGTAGTTTCTTCTTTTATCTTGCCATAGTTTAACTTGTCTTTCAGGCTTACCATTGCTGTGAAGTCCTTTACAGCCCTTACCCAGTGTCTTCTTTTATTAAATTAGTCCCAGCAGTTGGCAGGCAGCCTTATTTCTTTTTTTTTTTTCAAATTTTTTTTTATTATTTATTTCTGTATGTGTATGAACGTACTGTCTGCATGCAAGTGTGTGCACCCGTGTCGTGCAGTGCCGCGGAGGTCAGAAGAGGGTGTCGGATTCCCCTGGAACTGGAGTTCTCCTGGAATTGGAGTTTCAGACGGTTCTCGGCCGCCATGTGGGTGCTGGGGATCGAACCCGGGTCCTCTGCAAGAGCAGTCGGCGCTCTCAACTGCTAGGCCATCTCTCCAGCCCCGCAGCCTTATTTCTCTACAGAAATCATTTAAGAATGAATATCAGCATGTCCCTTCTTTTATCCAGAAAAAAAAATCAAATGGCTAGTTTACTTGAGTCTGCTGCCTGTTTGTTCACCAAGCTACAGACCCTCAGAGTTCAGAGACTGTGAAGTAGGGGTGGAGGTGAGGGGCTCAGTCATAGTGAACCTTGACTTTAGCCACCTCAGAGCTAGATAAGTCTCCATTGCAAAATGTCTGGAGGGAGGAGCTTGCCTGGTCTTTCAACTTGGACTTGAGCATATCCATGTGTTTGCGATAGGCCCTTTGAATAATAGCAGCACACAATTCCTCTTCCTTCCTCTTTGTGGTGGTGACTATGGGTTCGTACAACTTCTTGAAAGGATTTGCTTCCATGAACTTCTCCTCCATCATGGCTTTCATGGTGTCCAGGCCACTGGAGTTACCAAGTACCCTAGTGGTAAATGCAAAGAGGATATCCATGCAATGGAGGCGGTCACCAATCACCATGGGCAAGTCCATTACTAGAAACTGGAACTTGTTGGGTTTTGCCACACGCAAAGGCTCAGGCAGGGCATCAGCAAAGTCAGAAAGGGCGGAATATTTGATAAACTGTGTTGCTTCGGGGTCAAATTTCTCCCAGATTTCGTAGAATATTTCAAAGTCGTCTTCTCCCAAAGGGTCCTCACTTTCTTCTGTGGCTGTATTGAAGTTCTCTAAGATCACAGCAATATACATATTGACCACGATGAGGAAAGAGATGATGATGTAGCTAACGAAGTAGACCACGGCTATGCTCGGCCGCTGACAGCTGTCTGAGTTATGGGAGGTTTTTGAATCCAGCATGGGTTTGAGGAGAACATCCCAGCCAGCTGAAGTGGTTATCTGGAAGAGACAGAGCATGCTGCCCGAAAAAGTCTGGAAGTTAAGGATGTCATCGATTCCGGAAGCTTGATTATCCTTTTTGGAAAAGCAGCTCATCCCAAAGATGGCGTAAATGAACATAACCAGAACGAGGAGCAGACCAATATTGAACAGAGAAGGAAGGGACATCATCAGAGCAAAGAGGAGGGTCCTGATGCCTCGCGCTGCCCGAACAAGTCTGAGGATTCGGCCAATCCGAGCCAAGCGGATGATTCTGAAGAGAGTTGGTGGGAAAATCTTACTGTTCTCCAGGACAGAAACCATGGTACCTGGAGAAGGAGGATCAGTGAGTTCCCAGTGGGCGCTCTAGTTTCAAACCCAACCTGTCTTCCAGCTCAGAATCCTAGTGGGACCAATGTTGCACCAATACCTTGTCATTTACACACAAAGCTAAGAACTGTATCTTAATTTGAAACATAACCTTGAAGGACCATATAATTTCAGATGGGGCTTTTTTTTTTTTTTTTGAGACAGGGTCTCCCTATAGCCCCAGCTGGCCTGGAACTCACTCTGTAGACCAGGCTGACCTTGAACTCACAGAGATCCACCTGACTTTTCCTCCTGAGTGCTAGGATTAAAGACGTGCGCCACCACATCCAGGTTAAAGACCATTCTTAGTCGCCATGTGGGTTCTGGGAATTGAACACGGGGTCCTCTTCAAGAACAGTCCATGCTCTTAACCACTGAGCCATCTCTCCAGCCCTCAGATGGGGCTTTTAGTGGGGGATGGAACATGTGAATTACTGAAGATAACCAAAGAAAGGATTGACGTTTATGAAGTGCTATTATCTATGCTGCATTATTTTAGCCACTAGTGGAGTAACACCTACCATAGTTTCCTCTAGTTACTGAATGTAGTAGAAAACAAAGTACATTTTTGAGTCTTTCAGGGTACAAGGAGAAATTTCTACTAGAGTTTGACTTAAGCTTTGATTGAGCTGTCAAGAGAAATTGAGGAATTCAGAATACCAAAGTTCCTTAAAAGGGACAGGTGCTGATTCATCTAGAGGGATTTGAATGTAGGTGAGGACAGACCATTTGCTGTGTGCAGGGCTGGAGGGAGATGGTGGCCTCTGAATGTTCATCTTCGGTCCTCTGAGGACCGCTAAGGTCTCCAGTTTCACAAAGCTTATGGCAACAGAGACAGGTTCTCTGTTCAAGACATCCCAGAACTGGTATCTCAAGCAGAGCTTTATGCAAACTAAAGAATATTTGGATCTAAAATGTCACCCTGTTCTCCCATTGCCTGCTCAGGAGCAAGAGACGCAAGGAATTAAGGAGTTTGCATTTTGGCCCAAATATTGCAGAATGGCTGGAACATGCTTGCCTTGTGTAGACCTGGTCTTCTCCTTGTTCGGAGGGTCCTCTCAGGTCATTAGGGATCCTGAGCAGTGAAAATGTTTCTTCCAATCTCCTAATGACTAAAGAGAACTAACTTGATACACCTAACTTGATACATCTGATTTAAGCAACTCATGTGGTAATTCAGCAGAAAATTCTAGCGAAGATATTTATTAAGTATCAGCAATTCAGCATCCTATGTCCTTAGAGCCCCATCCTTCCATAGATGCTTCTTTGGCTAATCAAGCCTGCAGGGATCTGTCCTTTCTCTGAACTCAGGTTTTCTGTGAACCACATGCTGTAGTGTTCAATGAATTTCCCTATATCTTTTCCCGACACCGAGATGAGTAAGTCTCACTCACTAACTGGATTGCGAACTCCTAGACAGATCTGCTTCCACTCACCCTATTACCATGAACGCTGAGGGAGGAACTTGGGAAAGTGTGGTGCCAAGTGTTGGATGGTGGGTGAACTGGCAAAGGCACAGCAAATTCTGCCCACACTGGTGAATAGACTCTGGCTTAGTGGGAAGATTTAGTCCTCCACTGGAGATGTGTAACTGCGGTCATCTAGGTGCTGTTGAAAGGATTCCAGAGATGTTTCTAGAAGCTACACAGTGCCCAGCACTGCCTACAAGGAGTCATGGGATGATGAGAGCCCTCAGAGGGGCAGTCTCAGACTCATTCTACTACCATCTACCAACTTTTACTTATGTTGTTTTCACCAGAACTTGTGATTGGAACTGATGAATAATGATCATAGTCTATTTTTCTGTGAATACATGGGTCTGTTGTTTAAGCTTTAGCTGTATAAACCTCATGGCTTAGAACCAGAAAAGTCTATTAACTGCAGCATCTTTTGCTCTTTGACATAATCTGCATTGCTTGCTAGCAACAGAAACCAAAATTCTTTGATCTAACATATCTGTGTGATACAACTGTTCTGATATGACACACAAGCATCCATCTGTGAAATTAGCTTTCCTTGTCTCAACTTATCAGAAGGGCTCTGGGGCCTCCTACATAATTATAAAAAATCAGATTAAGTTGGGTGTGGTGACTCATGCCTATAATCCAGTACTTGGGGGCTGAGGTAAGAGGGTTAGCATGAATTTGGGGCCAACCTAGGCTGTATAGTAAGTTTCAGGCCAGCCTGAACTATACAATGAGACTCTGCCTCAAAATCCCTCCTCAAAACAAAAAGAAAAAGAAAAGGCCAGGCACTCAGGAGGCAGAGGCAGGCAGATCTCTGTGAGATCAAGGTTAGCCTGGTTTACATAGTGAGTTACAGGCCAACTGGGACTATAGGGAGACTCTGTCTGAAAATAAAACAAAAAAAATACAACAAAAATCAAATGAAAAGAAATAGTCAAATTAATGGATTCATTAAAAACCAGAATTCAGGGGCTAGAGAGATGGCTCAGTGGTTAAGAGCACTGACTACTCTTACAGAGGACCCAGGTTTGATTCCCAGCACCCACATGGCAGCTAAGAACCATCTTAGGCTGGGTGTGGTGGCTCATGCCTTTAATCTCAGCACTTGGAGGCAGAGGCAGGGGGATCTCTGTGGGTTCAAGGCTAGCCTGGTCTGCATAGAGAGCTCCAGGTCAGTTGGGACTTAAGGGAGACCGTGTCTCAAAAAGACCCAGACTTCAAAGACCCAGTGATTGGTTATCTATGAAGAATATAATTTCAAAGGTATGTGTGTCTGTGTGTATCTCTGTGTTTGGGTGTCTTTGTGTGTGTCTGTGTGTCTCTGTGTCTGTATATCTGTGTCTTTGTTTTGGTAAAAGGCATATGGCAGGGGTTAAGGGTATATGGTAGAGTATATGCCTAGCACACAGAAGCCCTGGGGTCTGATCTCTGTTCGTGAAAATAAAAGTAAGAAAGAAAAGAAAAAGCAGGGATGGGGTGGGGAAAAAAGTATAAAGCAATAATTCTTTTTCTTCCCTCTTCTTCATCCATAAACCCCATGGTCTATGTAGCATGTCTATAGTTAAGGGAACTACAGAGATCACAGAAAAGAGGCTGGTTAGTGACCGGAGTCAAGGAACTGGACAGGTCAGAGAACGCCCTGGTTCAAGTAAACACAGGATCCAGGATAAAAGAAAGCTTGCTTATGTGTATCAGGCAGTCTTCCAAGACTGGGCAGGAGATGAAGGAGCCCCAGAAATGTCATGTGGCCCAATAACTGTGCTGGCACCCATGTGGATTTCAAACAGATTCTAACATAACATCAGCACTGACTACCAAACTCTTAAAACCACAAACTGCTCATCAGGGCTGTGGCTGCATGGGAAAGCAGAATTTTAATTTAGTCACCTGAATAAATCAAGGACCATTACAACAAAAAACCCTTGTAAATAATCTAAACTTTGTTTCTCTTCATCGAAGAATCTGATTTCAACTAGTGTAGACACTTAGGCATAGAAGCTACTGTCTTCTAGCAACTTCCCAGCAGGGCATGACGTGTATATACTTTTTTTTTTGTAATTTTTACAGAACCCACATTAAACCTAATCTGCCACGTGTGGAGAGGCTGGCTGTACTTCCCAGTGATAATCTTTATACGTTTCTTTCTCCCTCTCAGTGTGAAGTGCCTCTCGCTGCTGGTTTTACTTACTAATGATGGAAAGGACCACGACTACACAATCAAATAAATTCCAGCCATTGGTGAAGTAGTACTGCCTCAGAGCAAAGATTTTGATGAGACACTCTAGTGTAAAGATGAACACAAAGGCTATGTTGAGAATGTCAAAGGTTTTCTTCACTCTTTCGGACTGGTCATCAGATTCAGCCATCATGATGAGCATGTTTAGGACGATGAGACACATGATGATGACGTCAAACACCTGGTTTGTGACCAGGTCAAACACAAGGCCTTGACATTTGTTCTGAGGAGCAAACAGAAAGAAACGATTGGTTATTAAAATGGCACCTGGTCATAATAGAATTTGTTCTTTCTTAAACAATGACGGCAGTTCCTTGAAATACATGCGGATGCTTTTCCAAAGGGTAAGACATCTTGTGGACTCCAGTGTTGCTCTATTTGAAGTGTGATGAGGTAACTACCTTCAAGTGCTTGCGGTCACATCTTTGATTCTGCTTTAAAGCAAAAACTATAGATTTAAAAATTCTTTTTTTTTAAGCCTACAGCACCCGGTATTCTCAGGCAGTCTCCCATCCAAGTACTAACCAGGCCCAACCAGATTGGGCGCGTTCAGGGTGGTATGGCCGTAGACGATTTAAAAATTCTTAGTTAGAAATAACTCTGGGGGCTGGAGAGATGGCCTAGCCGTTAAGAGCGCCAATTGCTCTTGCAGAGGACCTGGGTTCGATCCCCAGCACCCACACGGTGACTGAGAACCATCTTTAGCTCCAGTTCCAGGGGAATCCGACACCCTCTTCTGATCTCCACGGGATTGCATGACATGGATGCACAAACCTACATGCAGACAGTATATTCATACACATACACAAATAAATTTAAAAAAAGACTAAAAAAGAAATATCTCTGATGTGATAGATGATGCTGTAAAGCTAAAATATAGCAGCTTGTGTAGGCTTCAACAATGGAGATAACAAAACTGATCATTTCATAGGATGACTGAGGGCAAAGCTGCATGTTGGTTTCTATAGAGATGGCTAGACGTCCTCTACAGCAATGAGTATTAATTGAACACTCTGCTCCTGATTTGATTCTACTTTGCATGTCTGAACCATCATATGTAATAGCATGACTAAATTATTCCATATTTTTTTTGCTGTGGAGGTAACTACTTTGATTTTTACTGAGGGGAAAACTGTTCTGAAACACAAACAGTGCAAGTAATGGCATTCTATGGGGCTGGAGAGATGGCTCAGCGGTTAAGAGCACTGGCTGCTCTTGCAGAGGACCTGGGTTCAATTCCCAGCGCCACATGGCTGCTAACAACCATCTGTAACTCCAGTTCCAGGGAAATCCAACACCCTCTTCTGACCTTCGTGGGCAATGCATGACACGGGTGCACTTACATACATGCAGGGACACACTTATATCTATAAAATAAAAATAATAAATAAAAGTTTTTAAAAAGAAATCAGATGGCATTTTAGACAATACTTCAGTTGTTTTACTATATATATATATATATGGGATTAGTCAAGTACCATCTAATTAGAGTGTGCATATACTATTCTATTTCGAGAACTCAGAGACTCCTAAGAATACATGTTTGGATCTCCCAAAGAATCAGCTATCCTAACCTAGGCAAAAGACAGTGTATGTGGTGGTAACATTATTGTTATTTAAAAGCTAGATTCAACTTAGTTAAATTGAAGTTTCACATACTGTTGAGCAAGTAAGCCTTCCCAAATACAATTTTATCATTTACCTTATGGTCAAAAACTGCCTCACTATTTAAAAGATAAGTTCTTATGGTGGTTCATCTTCTCCGACAACTTAACTGAGTTTAGCATCACCATGGAAACACATCTCTGAGTGTGTCTAGGAGGGTGTTCCCTGAGGAGGGAAGACTCTCCCTGAATGTGGGTCTTACCGTGACATGGGTGGGAATCCAAGACAGAACAAAGAGGAGAAAGTGAACCAGGTGTGAGTGTTCATCTCTCTCTGCTCCTGGCTGCGGGTGGAACGTGACCAGCCCCTGCCTTCACGCCGTCCCTCACCACGGAACATAACTTCAAACTACGAGGCCCAAGAAACCCTTCGCTCCCTAAGCTGCTCTTGTCAGATATTTTGTGAGAACAATGAGGAAAATTAACTAATACAATTCTAAATTAACTAATTAATATATTAATTAATATATTTATATTAATTATATATTAACTAATACAATTCTAAATACATGGGTCTTACATTCACAATGTAATACAATATTTAATCCTAGTGCGAGAGAGGCTGTTTGTGGTCTAAAACATATCCTTTTGTTCAACAAATAATTATGGAGACCACACTTTATGTGGGCTCTACTCTAAGTGCTGAGGACAGAGATGAGGTCAACAAATGTTTGATCACTGTGGGTTTTGTACTCAAATGGTAATCTCCAAATCCCCTACAAGCTTCAGACTGCAAGCCAGCCTCTGTGGAGCCTCCCTGCCAGAAGAGCTGCCTAGCTCACTGGCCAGTTACCCACTAAGTCTGCTACTTTACAAACTCAGAATCCCTCTTCTGAAATGTTTGGGACCAGAAATGCTTTGGGTTCTAGAATTGTTTTTGGATTTGGGGATGTTTGCATATATATAAAAGGACATTTGGAGGATGAGACCTAAGTCTAAATGGAATATTCATTGTTTCAAATATGTCTTCTACACATACCTTAAAAATAATTTTATATGATATTTTCAGTTTGCTCACATTTTAACTGTGAACCATCACCTAAGGTCAGGGGTAGAATTTTCCACGTGTGCTGTCACATTGGTGCTTAGAATGTTTTGGATTCTGAAGCATTTCAGAGTTCAGGATCTGGGGTTTGGGGTTTGGGATTTTAGCCTGTATCAATAATGTACACACTCAGATGTATGTATATCTTAGTTCCTTGACCATATTTCAAGCTCAGAGCAGCCCTGGGTACTGCTTCTATCACACCCCATCATGCTTGATAAGAAGGATTCACAGAGTAGAGACCACAATACAAAACAAAACAAGCCCAGATGTGGTGGTGCCTGCCTTTAATCCCGGCATTCAGGAGGTAGGGGCAGGTGAGATGGAGGAGAGCCTGATCTACATAGTGAGTTCCAGAACCACTATGGCTATAGACTCTGTCTCAAAAAAACAAACAAACAAACAAACAAACAAACAAAATAAAACCAAAACCAAAACCAAAAACAACAAAAAACAAGAACAAAGAATAAAATTTTGTGACACAAAATTATGCAAAATTCAAATTTCTACATTCATAAATAAAGTCTCCCTACATTCTGCCTATGGCTGCTCTGTGCCTCAGTAGATGAGGTCAGTAATACTGGTAGAGGTTACAGGCCCGTCAGAGGCTGCAATGAACTGGCCCATTACAGAAAGTGTTTGCCAAGGGGCAGGGTACAAAATTTATTATCAACACATGAAGTGGCAATGGATATGTATGAATACAACCTTCTATCGACAACCTTGCGCACACTGCTGAAGGGCATGATATGTACATTTCAAACTACTGAAGACCAAATTCAATCCAACAGCTTGATTTGTGTCACTGTAATGTAAATACACTACGCACCTCTAGTGTGTTCATTAAATATTAAATTTATTGCTGGGCATGGTGGTATACAACTTTAATCCTAGCACTCATGAGGCAGAGGCAGGTAGGTCTCTGTGAGACTCTGTCTCAAAAAAATTATTAAATTTATTGGCCAGGCTCTTTCTAATGAATATGCATATCTAATTTTCCTAAGGATTTGAGTATAGATGGGGTTTTTGTTGCATTCTAAGATAATGCATGCAACTTTAAAAATTACAGGATGGCTTTCGGGCTGGAGAGATGGCCTAGCGGTTAAGAGCGCCGACCGCTCTTACAGAGGACCCGGGTTCGATCCCCAGCACCCACAAGGCGGCCGAGAACCGTTGGAAACTCCAATTCCAGGAGAACTCCAGTGCCAGGGGAATCCAACGCCCTCTTCTGACCTCCGCAGCATTGCACGACACGGGTGCACAAACTTGCATGCAGACAGTACATTCATACACATACAGAAATAGATAAAATTAATAATAAAATTTTTTTTTAAATTATAGGATGGCTTTTTGAGAAACCCATGTTCTTCACAATTTATTATCCAAGGTGTGTATTTAGTGTCATTCAGTTGCTCTCACCAGAGGCCTTGGGATCAGTTTTTGAGGTTTTTTGGTTCCTAACTTTTTCATTGCATTATAGTATTTCTTCTGTTCTTCTGTCATAAAAATGTCCTGGCCACCTAAGTACATGGAGAAAAAGAGAACTCATTTATCCATCTTTGTAAATCAAGTCTTAAATTTTCAGAAATAAAGTTACATGACATTTTTATCAATAGTTCCTAAAATCCCCAAAGGAAGCAATAGAAGTTACAGTCAGAGAAAGCTGAAAGAAAATAGCCTTTAAGTTAAGGACAAAAAGAGAACTAAGCTTACTTTTGTCAGTTATATCCTACTTAAAAAATTATTTCCCAGCTGGAGAGATGGCCCAGAGGTTAAGAGTACCTGGGTTTGAGTTCCAGCACCCACATGGTGGTGGTAACAATTGTTCATAACTCCAGTTCCAGGGGAATCCAATGTATGATGCAGGTACACTTACACACATGCAGGCAATACACTCATACACATAAAATAAAAATAACAAAAATTATTTTCATTTTATGTATATGAGAGTTTTGCTTACATTATGTAAGTGACCACATGCGAACAATGACCACAGAGACCAGAAGACCACATTGGACCCCATGGAATTGCAGTTACAGCAAGTTGTCAGCCACCAAGTGTGTGCTGGGACCTGAATCCGGACCATCTGGAAAAACACTCAGTGCTCTTAACTGCTGAGCCATCTCTCCAGTTCCATATCCCACTTTGTATAACATAAAGATTTCAAATTTTTATGAACATCCTACAGAATCTTTATAAAAACTGGATATATGCCAGGCATGGTGGCACACGCCCTTAATCCCAGCACTTGGGAGGCAGAGGCAGGTGGATCTCTGTGAGTTCAAGGCCAGCCTGATCTATATAACAAGTTCCTGGTCAGCTGTGGCTACAGGGAAACCCTGTTTCAAAAAGACAAAATAATTGGATATATTTTAGGTTGCATAAATTAAACTGTAATACGTAATAAGAAAAATTAGCAAAAAAAAATGTTTAGATTAAAATCCCATAGAAGAGGATGAGATCAATGGGATGAAAGACAGTAAGGGCAGATATGTTTAAAGTTTATCACTTATCTACATATATGGAAATGTAACTATGACATTTGTTAGTTTGTACAATTAAAATACCATAATAAAATGAGGAAATACCAAAGACTAGGACTGAAATGCTCTTAATTATATAACATTACTGATAAAAGTTATACAAAATATGCCCAGCACCATTCTTATAAAAAACATAGAGAATTTTAAATAGTTTCACTACTAGTAAGAAAGTCAAGCTAGAATTTTCAGTTCTGGGAATTCATGGGAGCAAAAATATCTAAAAATGTCATATAAAATAGAACAGATCTTTTGGAAATGCGCAACTGAACTTTCACAGAAATCTGAAAGAAAAGTCTCCAGGCTCTGAAAATTAAGATATAAGAAAAAGAATAGTAAGATAGTCCCAAAGTCACTGCTGGGGCTGGAGAGATGCCTCGGGGGGCTAAGAGCACGTACTGCTTTCGCAGAGGACCGGTTCGTATTCCAGCATACACAGCAGCTGGGTCACAACCCAACCGCCTGTACCACAGCCCCAGAGGATCTGACGCCCTCTTCTGAATGCGTGGGCAGTGCACTTGCATACACATGTGCACGCATGCGCACACACGGACAAATAAAAAGGAAATAAAACCTTTTTAAAAGATAGTAAAGTGTCCTTTGATAATGAAAGCTAATGAGAAACTCAATCCACACTAGCAGTAAATGCCTACTCTTCCCTGATTATCTGACTGTAGGCCTGTGTTGAGGGATTGGGGCTTGAATTTACCAGTATAGATCAAACATACACAGCCCTAGATGTTAACCCAGAAAATAGCTAGGTTGTTTTCAGATGGTGGGTAGAAATAAATTGTATTCATCATGTTGATATTATCTATTATCTTGAGACTGTGGAACATGTGTTTGAGATAAATACAATTGAGTGTAGAAATTTAAAAGATTTATTTTTATTTTACATTAGTGTATTATGTGTGTGGGTTTTATATGGATGCAGTGCCTGCAGAGGCCAGAAGAGGGCACCAGATCCCCTGGAGTGGGAGTTACAGGTGGTGGTGAGCCAGACACTCTGGGTGCTAGGAACTGAACTCAGGTCCTCTGTAAGAGCCATACACACTTTTAACCACTAAGCCATCTTTTCAGCCCCCTAAGTGTAGAAATTTTTATTTGTCATCTCCTGTACTCTTGAAAACCAAGTTTTTCAGTGTAGAAAAGAGGAAAGACAGATGTATCAGCAGAGAGGAAGCAAATCATGAGCTTTCTTGTCCTGAATCTAAAATAGTCCTCTCTTATGCAAAGACCTAGAAACAATGACAGTACCATAATGTAGTTTTGTTGTTTTTTTACAGGGTCTCCCTATTCCCAGCTTGCCTGGAAGTCACTATGTGGACCAGGCTGGCTTCTATTTTGCAAAGGTCCACCTGCCTCAGCCTGCCCCCAAGGGCTGGGACTAAAGGTATACCACCATACCCAGCATCCATAATGTGGTTTTGGAAACATTCAGTGTGCTTTAGTTAAATGGCTGATTATGAATGTAGGGAAAGAAGGTTCAACTTAGGTCTTGAACCTGCTGTCATTTCAGAAAACAAAAGATATTGTCAAATGAGAAGACGTTATTTTATTTGAATCCTGATTTGGATCTAGAACTTTGCTAGAGATTAACAAAAATAAAATTAATGATTAAATCTTCAAAATTTAATCTTAAAGACTTCTATGAGTGCCTACATTGAAAAAATCAGAGTAGTCTCAAGAAAGCTTAATGATGGGGCTAGGGAGATGGCTCAGGAGTTAAGAACAGTTGTTGCTTTTGCAAGGAATCACATTCAGGTTCCACCACCTACAGGGCACCTCACAACCCCCTGTAACTCCAGCTCCATGGATCTGATGCCCCCTTCTGGCCTCTGTAGGCACTGCATTCATACATACAGGCAAACCCTCATTTCATATACATAAATAAAAATGAGTTACTTTTCAAAAAAAAAAAAAAAAACAACTTAATGATGAGCGTACCTAAAGGACTTAGAAACAAGAATAAGATGAACCCCAGGGTAATAGTTGGAAAGAAATGAAATGAATCAGTGCAGAAATTAACAAAATGGACACTAAATGAAGACTTAGTTCTTTGAAAAGATAAACAAGATTGAAAACTCTTAGTCCATCTAAGAGAGAGGAGCCAAATTAATAAAGCCAGAGGTGAAAACCCACCACACACAAATACTGTGGTGGTTTGAATAAGAATGTTCCATATAATTGAGTATTTGAATACTTGGTCAGTTGGCAGTACTGTTTGGGGAGGGTCTTGGAACCTTCAAGGGCTGTGGCCTTGCTGGAGGAAGCACTAAGGTGGACTCTGGGAGTTTGTAGCCCTGTGCTTCCTGTGCCTGCTTGAAGATGCTCCAGCTGCCTCCTGCTATGCTTCTCTTGCCCTCTGGAACCATAAGCCACATAAAATAACTCTTCTTTCTATTATTCCCTTGGCCAACGCATTTATCACAGCAACAGAAAAGTAACCAATATACACACCAAGAAAAGCAAAAATAAGACACTTTATTTTGTATACTAATTTAGAAAAAATTAAGCCAGCCATGGTGGCTCATGTGTGTGATTCTGGCACTTTGGAGGCTGAAGCGGAAGAATTGCTATGAGTGTGAGGCTAGCCTGGGCTACATAGTGAGTTCCAGACCATCCTAGTCTGTAGAGTGAAACTCTGTCTCAAAATAGCAACAACAATAAAAATGGCATTGGCTATTTTAAAAAACAAAATTAAAGGCTCCTGGCAATTTGAACAGAGGCTATTTGATGAATTTAAAGAGTTCATGTTAAGTTTTTAAGTATGATAATGGAACTGTGGTTCTGTTTAAAAACCAACATATGGGCCAATAAGGTGGCTCAGCAGGTAAAGGCAACTTACCACACAGACCTGGAGATCTGAGTTTGATCCCCAGAACCTATATAATGGTAGAAGGAAAGAACTGACTCTATAAAGTATACTCAGATCTGTGCATATATGACACAGCATGAGCATGCCTCCTACCACACACAGACACATATATAATAATATTAAATTAAATTTAAATATAAATAAGTAAGGGGGCTGGATAGACAGCTCAGAGATTAGAAGCACTGGCTGCCCTTCCAGAGGACCCAAGTTCTGGTCCTGCCACCCACACATTGGCTAACAACCATCTGGAACTCCAGTTCCAGGGGATCCAATGTCCCCTTCTGGCCTCTGTAAGCATTGCATACATGGAGTAAGTACACTTAGACACATGCAAACACTCATACACATAAACTATAAATAAGCAAATAAATAAATAAAAGCAGATATGTATGTCCTGAATTATTTATGAATGAAATGACATGATGTCTCATTTGCCTCATGAAACAAACTCCACAGCAGGGATCTGTGAGGGTATCACTGGCACAAAGGTGCCCTTCAGTCAGTCAATGTTGTGCTGAGTGTTAGATATTTTAACTTCATTCTATTATATTCTTATGCACTTTTGAAATCTTCCACAATAAAAAATAAAACAAAAGGATGCCATGGAGTAATCAAAATAATGATTCCCACTGTAAGCCTAAGTCTACAATTGCTAGGGCCAACATCCAAATTGCTGGTATTGATTGCAATCAGGATGCATGTCACAGAGGGGACTCACTCCTCCCTGAGCAGCACAGGCACTACATCTGCATCGCAACAGCAAATTACTTTCCCAGCAAATGCTAAGAAGCCTCATTGGCATCGAGGTGCAGTCCGGAATGAATTACAAGAGGTCAACAGAAAAACTGAACAGAGCCTTAACACCATTAGGAAAGCCAAAGGTGAATGTTGAGCTCAGGGGTTGAGAAATGACCCTAGTTCATGAAGGACAGAAAAGAAGCCCTGGACGACAACGCTGGGAGTTTGATTCTATAAAATACTCAGATACAAGTAGTGAAAATGTTAATATGAAAATGTAAGAAAGGGGGCAAGGAGGATGACTCAGTGGGTAAAGTGTGTCTGCATACACCTTGCCCCCATGGAAAAGCAGGATGTGGGGCCCAGTGTGGTGGCTCAGTATTAGAACACTTGCCTGGCTAGCATGGGCAAGGCTCTGGGTCTCATCCTCAGCACTGGAAAGAAAAGTGTAAAAAAAAACAAACAGGTGTTTGCAGGTAAAGAAAAAATATTACTTTATAAGAAATGTTGTATGAAATACATAAAACTTCAATTTTAAAAAAAAGGTGTGGTAAGCCAGGAGTGGTGGTGCATGCCTTTAATCCTAGCACTGGAGAGGCAGAGGCAGGTGGATCTCTGTGAGTTCCAGGCCAGCCTGGTCTACAGAGTGAGTTCCAGGCCAGCTGGGGCTACAGGGAGAGCCTATCTAAAAAAAAAAAAGTTTTGTGGCAACAAATGCCTGCAACCCTAGTACTGGAGGCAGGATGGAGAGGGCAGGCCCCTGGGGCTCACTAGACAGCCAGTCTAGCCCAAGCAGGAAAGTCCTGTTTGGGTGACAGAGTCTGTCTCAAAAAAATAAGGTGTTGAGCCACTGAGGGAGACACTTAGCATCAACTGGCTTCCACATAAGTGCGCCCCCCCACAACACACACATGCACACACACAGAATGTAAAAAACAAGTCACAAATTGGACCTGGTATGCTAAACATGAATAAGAAAAGAGGGACAATGTGTCTTGAAAATAGTCAAAAGGTACAAATAGGTGATTCCTCACAAGTACTTAAGCAGTGAGGCTACTGCTCTGTAAGAATCACGCAACCTCACTAAGGATCGGAAGAATAAATTCAAAACAATGACATAACCCTCCCTGTTGGTCCAGGAGAGACACCATCAATGATAGCAATCAGAGTAATGAAGACACAGTAGACAGGCGCTCTCACAAGGGGACAGCATTTCTGGAAGGTCATTGGACAATATCTTTGATGCCTTAAACATCCTAATTATAGCAAGTGTTACTGAAGAAATAATCAGAGATACAAGAATTTCAAGAATGCTCATGATTGCTCAAAATAGAAGGG
The DNA here is from genome assembly GCA_009823505.1 of Rhizomys pruinosus. Classification (NCBI taxonomy): domain Eukaryota; kingdom Metazoa; phylum Chordata; class Mammalia; order Rodentia; family Spalacidae; genus Rhizomys; species Rhizomys pruinosus. The sequence goes on along the minus strand of VZQC01008552.1, from coordinate 1,607,025 downwards.
AAAAAAAAGTAGAAATGACTTAAATGTCCAAATAGAGAGGAAGGATCAGGAGGGATTCTAATGCATAATCCAGCCCTGGAAATGCGTGTTTGCACGTGCGTGCATGTGTGTGTGTCTGTCTGTCGTGATATATGTGCCCATGTGGGTGGTGGACACAGGAGGACATCAGGTCTCCTGCTCTATCACTCTCTAACTTATTCTCTTAAGACAGGGACCCTCACCAAACCTTGAGCTGGGATAGCGCCCAGCAAATATCCTTCTATCTCCCCACCTAGTATTGAGGTTATAGACATGTGGGGCCACGTCCAGCTTTTACATGGGTGCTTGGGATTTGAATTCAGGTCCTCATGCTCAGCAAGAACTCTTACCTGGTGAGTCTATGCCTGAAAATTCTCATAGCAAAGCTGATTTCATAAGACAGGCTTATGATGAATGAACTCACCACAAAATTAAAAGTATAAATAATCTAAATGATGTACAAATAATACATACATATATATATATATATATATGTATGTATATATGTTTGGTTAAGAAGTAACAGGAGGGGCTAGAAAGATGGCTCAGTTGCTAGGAGGCTTGTTGCTCTTCCCAAGGACCCAGGTTTGATTCCCAGCACCAACATTGGACAGCTCACCACTGTTTTTAAGTCCAGCTCCAGGGGCTATGATGCCCTCTTCTGGCCTCCATGAGCATTACACACATGTAGTGCACATACATATACTCGGGCACATGCACAGATAATATAAATGAATCTTTTTAAAAAATAACTGGAGAGAATTATACCAAAATGATAAGAAGCACTGTCTAAAGTGATTATCATTTGATGATGGATGTAGATGGATCTAAATTTTCTTTTTATTGTCCTCAATTTCCAAAGTTAGCTCTTGTGGATCCCAGAAAAGCATACATCTGATTATTATGATTCATAATGGGGGAGCCTCCTTCGCCCTGCCCTTCCCAAGTCATCTTCTTTCCAGGTTTGTTCAGTAGGACCTCAACTACTCAGAAAGAGGTAAGCCCTTTTCTTTTATAGAGGATTTAAAAAAGTGCACATGAAACGGTATTAAAATATGACCACAGTGTCATGCATGTTGATTGTGGTGGTTGCTATTCTCCCAGGGGCCAATTTGGAGCAGCCTGAATGAACCTCGACAAAAACAGTCTGTATTGAGAGGCTTAGAGCACAAAACAGTGACTTAGCAGAACTCAGATGTTTCTCCCTTATCTTTTATGGTTTTCTCCAGACAGAGATGGCAGCTCTCTAGCTGCTCCTGAGTAGATCAGAAAAGCTCATCTTCATCAGAAGCCTGTTCCCTTAAAGTCCTCAGCAGAGCCGGAGTGAAATGAACCAGCGGGACAGCATGCATACTTATCTTTTTCTGCTGTTGGTTGAAGTTGTCAATAATAACACCAATAAAGAGGTTCAAGGTGAAGAAGGAGCCGAAGATGATAAAAACGACGAAGTAACTATACGCCATGACATTTGCCTCAAAGAATGGTTGCTCTTCTCTCTGTCGGCGATGTTTTAATGAAAGAAAAACAATTACTGAAGCAAAATCAAGCCTTCCTAACTGCCATGTCTTCAAGATCATGGCGGTTTTCTGCAGCATATTTACCCACATACACAGTTCCTACCAACAGCTGTGGTCCCCTGAGTGGCCCCACTTCATTGTCCCTTGCTTAGCTCACGTTGCACACAGTGGGTGGGGTGGGGGAGCGAGAAAGGAGCTGGAGGTTTGGCCTTTTCTCCTAAGCAATGAAAAGTATTAAGAGACAGAGAGAAAGAGAGATGAATGGTGTGATGGTATTTGTCTTTGGAAAACCACATTCTCCTGAGTGTCCTTATGGGTATGGGATCGGAGGTGAATCCAGCATAGGACACAGCCATCTCAGGTCGAAGGGACTGGACCTCCCAGTTATCCTGCGGGTGCTCAACCCCTCCCAGATGCCATCTTCTGGTGGGCGTGTCCCCTCACCTGTGAGTTGCTAGTGCCTGGCACACCTTCTGATAGGCAGACTCTCAATACACATGAATGAACGTGGGTGAGTGAGTCCCTGGATGGACACATATTGACCATCTGTGCTATCCTGGCTCAAGATATGTGCCAAACCATCTCAGATGCTTCTCACCCAAGTCCCTCACATTGCTTTTTTGTTTGTTTTATTGTATGTGTATGTGTGTGATGTGCATGCACACGTCATATGTGTGTAGGCACATACATGTCTGCTTGCATGCCGCTGTGTGTGCATGCCTGAAGTTGACACTGTAAGTATTTCTTGATCATTCTCCATCTTTTCTTCAAGTTTTAATATTTCTTTCTTATTTATTTGTGTTTATTTCTTTTGTTTGTTTTTTTGTTTTTGTTTGTGTGTGTTTATTTCTATGAGTATGTGTGTGTGCATGTGAGAGAATATGGTGTGTGTGTGTGTGTGTGTGTGTGTGTGTGTGTGGTGCATGTGTGGCAGTCAGAGGACAATTTGCAGGGATTGGTTCTCTCTACCATATGGGTGCCAGTGATAAGACTCAGGTCATCAGCTTGATGCCAGGTGTCTTTATCCACTGAGTCAGCTCACCATCCCTCATTGAGACCATTGAGACAGTCTTTCATTTGAACCCAGAGCTCACCTCTATGACTAGTCTGTGACTGGTAAAACCACCAAGCCTGAATCTGAGTTCAGTCCCTGGAACCCACATGATGGAAGGAGAAAACCAACTCCCACAGGTTGTCCTCTGACCTCCACATGCATGTTGAGTACCCTGACACACTTATAATGAAATAACTAAATATTTTGAAAAATTACAAATAAATGCAGTTTTTAAAAAAGATTGTCTATACCCCCCATATTGCTCTGGCGCACCTTTCTGGGGGTGGGAGCTCAGCAAAGAAGGGGAAGGGCAAAAACTCATCTCATTTGTTCCTAGGGAATTTGGGGGAGGGGGAGGAACAGAGACAGAGATCATCAGAACTGCGAGATACGTATTCTTATTTTCTCTTTAGTCAGGAGAAGAAAGCTGAGGTGCAGTAGATGGAAGGGGGCATGGAGAGCAGGTACTCCTGCTTCCATTCTGATCCTGGGAGGATGCTCCTTCTCAGAAGGCCCGGGACACACTGGGCAGGCAGCATGCTGTCAGGAGCCGAGTAAGCACAAAGAGAGAGAAGTCTCTCAAATCCCTAGTTCCCATGTGACCTGGACATGGGGCTGTTAGCCATGAGCCTGCTGAGGCTGCCTTGCAGCAGGGATGAGCAGGGCTTTCTGGGATAGCAACTGTATATGCAGAGTTGAGTCTATGTCAGAAGCCAGCAAGAGTTGAGGGGAGACTGAATCAGGTTTTACCAGGCACAGTTTGAAGATGAGAGACCAGGGTGCTGCTCTGTGACTCTGCAGATAAGGCTTACCATGTCACAGACCAACCTATGACAGCAGCAGACAGGACAAGCATCACCCCCATACATTTCCACCCATCTGTCCATCTGTCCCTTACTCTGGGAGCATATGTAAGCTTCACACCTCTTCTGCCCTCTTTCCACATAAACAGATGAACGCCCAAGGCAAAGTGGGATGACGTACACTTACTCAGACAAAAGAAATGAGTGCATTGAATTTACAACTTGTTCCTAGCCATGTAGCATTCCACACCTATAATCCCAGAATATGGGAGATGGAGAGAAGAGGATCAGGCATTCAAGATCACCCTTGCCTACACAATGAGTTTGAGGCCAGCCTGGGCTCCATAATGCCTAGTCTCAACTATAATTTCAAAACTGCACTGTCAGGATGTCTCAGCAGGTAAAAGTGACTGACACATAAATTTAAAAACCTGAGTTTGAGCCCCATGGTGGAAGGAGAGAACTGTCTCTCAAGGGTTGTCCTCTGACCTCCACATGTGCAATGTGACATGTGTGCACCCTCATTCATGTACACATATACACACGCACAAGTAATAAACATTTAGAAAATATTTATGTCATGTATATGGCATACACAATTATCCTGGATAGAAATATTATAATATAAGTTAAAATATTATTAAGAAATAAGTATCTACCATTAGCACTGGCTTTCCAGAAAGCACATTTTATCAATGTACTGAGAATTAAGTAAAGTGATTTGTTGGTATGCATTAGCTACATATAATGCCCATCTGTGAATTATGGCAAGAACTTGAGTGGCTATGGAGACTTATTCTTCATCCCTGCTGGGCATCACTCACCCCATCTCTGCTGCTCCAGATCCACCCATCCACAGTCATCACTGTGTCTCAGGCATCAACTCTATAGACTCCTAAGTATAATGGCCACAAGATTTCCCCTCCCCCGCATTGATTCCATGTGTTTGTTTTGAGTCAACATTTCACTGTTTGGCCCTGGTTAGCCTGAAACTAGTATATAGACCATACTTGAACTCACAGATATCTATCTGCCAGTCTCTGCTTCCTAAGTGCTGAGATTAAAGTCATGTGCCACCATGCCCAGCTTTTGATTCCGTTCTTGATTCAACCATCTGCTCACTGTAAGGATGTAGGCAACTCTTTTCCTTTCTGTTCCTCAATTGAACCAAATGGGAAATAGAAAACAGGCTAGACTCCCACTTGCAGTTTCAACTCTGGGAAACTATGCTTACTTTTCTTTAACTGGAATTCTACAGTTTGTGGTCACCAGCTTCCCTTCTACTCTTGGGGAAGCCCAAAGCCCAAAGCTCTGTTGCTCAGATTTAGTGTAGTCTTAATGCTTTCCCACAGTTAAGATAAGTGGACTTTGAAAGGTAGCTTCTTCCTGTCCATCATTTAGAGGTGAACCAGAGGGAAGTCAGGGTGCCCTGTGAGTCTCTTGGTCTTGCTCCACCTTCTAAATGAATGGTTTTCTTTGTCAACCTTGCAGAGAAACGACTGGGCTTTAGAGGGTGCTGGAGTGTCAGACACTTACTATAGAATGCATTAGAACACTTTAAAAATTTTTTTATTTATTTCTTATGTGTATGAATGTACTGTCTGCATGTAGGTTTGTGCACCCGTGTCGTGCAATGCCTTGGAGGTCAGAAGAGGGTGTTGGATTCCCCTGGAACTGGAGTCAAAGACAGTTCTCAGCCACCATATGGGTGCTAGGGATCGAACCCAGGTCCTCTGCAAGAACACTTTTTATCAGGCAATGATCGTATCATAATTTTGCCCTTAGAAAATCAATGGGATTCTGGAGATGCAGTGCAGGAAGTTGAGGCTGCCACGGACTTACAATGTCTCTGGTTTAATCATAACATTTCAGAACACAGTGAAGCAACAACTCACCCCCGTGGAGTCGACAGCCGCATTCATAATGTCCAGCCAGCCTTTATATGTTGCCTGAAACAAGCAGAAAAACATGGATGCAACCATAGATTTGCCATCAACAGACACATGCCACACAAAAGCTTTCCAGACCCTGTGAGCAGGTGTATGTAGGAGGAGACTCCATCTCATCAGGGTGGGAAATCCACACAAAGGAACACTAGGTGGGAACACAAGGATGGATGACATGCATACTTTCTTCTTCCTTCCACCAAGACTAGCCATTTAAAAATAAAACAAATTTCCAACTACAGGTTACCAGACAGGCTATGGCCCAACTACTGGAAAGAGCCTGATAAGGTTCTCTGCTGATACCACACGATTTGGAGTGCCCGTCCCAGACCCCGCTCCTGTGGCTTGAGAAGGGAACTGTTGACAATGTCATGACCTGCACTAGAGGCTCCACTCCTCTGTGGCAGGCACGCTGAATGGTGAAGTACCATAAAGGACAAGCTATTAACACATCCTTAAAGGGGTATTACTATGTGTGATGGCCAATCTTCACTGTCAGTTTGACTGGATTTGGAATCACCTAGGAGACCCATCTGGGCGTGTTTGTGAAGGTGTTTGGAGGGGGCCGGGGTAACTGAGAAAACTCATCCTGAATGTAGGTGGCACCATCCCATGGACGGGGATAATCCCAAACTGAATAAAAAGGATCAAGTGAGGTGAACAGCAGAATGATCTCTTCCTGTCTACTTCCTGGCTGCAGACCCAGGGTGGCCAGGCATCTTGGGTCCTGCTGTCTCCATGACTTCCCCTACAGCAATGTGCTATGTGCTCAAACCACAAGACCAGATAAACTTCCCTTAAGTTGTTTTTGTCAGGTGCTATGGTTTGAATGAGTAATGTCCAACACTGGCTTGTGTGTTTGAACACCTTCTCCAGGCCAAGCTGCTTGGGAAGGTTCTGAATCTTTTTATTTATTTATTTATTTATTTATTTATTTATTTATTTATTTATTTATTTATTTATGTGAATGTATTGTCTGCATGTAGGTCTGTGCACCTGTGTCATGCAATGCTGCAGAAGTCAGAAGAGGGCATTGGATTCCCCTGGAACTGTAGTTAAAGACAGTTCTCAGCCACCATGTGGGTGCTGGGGATCGAACCCGGGTCCTCTGCAAGAGCAGTCGGCACTCTAAACTGCTAGGCCATCTCTCCAGCCCCGGTTCTGAATCTTTAGGAGGTGGAACCTTGCTGGAGGAAGTACGTCACTAGGGGAGGGCTTCGAGGATTTATAGCCTGGTCCAGTGTCCCTTTTCTCTCTGCCTCTCCCTCCCCCTCTGGAACTGTAAGCTAAAGTAAATCCTTTCTTTATCAAGGTATTTTATAGCAGCAACAGAAAAGTAACTAATGAAATGCACAGAGCTTCAATAAAACATTGGTAAAAAAGTAACTAATGACTGAGGTATTTTGTCATAGCAATGAGAAAAATAACTATGTTAGAGATGCTCAGTAAGGAATTGTTCCCAAAGATGCTGGCACCCCCAACGGGAATGACGAGGGAAGAATTCCTTATCTTAATGGAGCTACTCAGTTGTTATTAGCTGAGCTGGTTGGCCATGCTTGCATGTTTTCTCTTCTCAGAGTGGGGCAAAGATCGACTGCACTTACCACTTGCAGCAGAGCGAGGTAAGCATTTCCCACATTGTCAAAGTTGACACTTGGGGTCCTCCAGGAGTAATTGCCATGTTCGCATTGGCTTTTGTTTGAGATGATGGTGTTATCCATATATGCATTTATATCTGTCCCATTAATGCATCTTCCAAACTTTCCAGAGAAGAAATTTACTCCCAGGATACAAAATATGAGCCAGAAAATGAGACAGACCAGTAAGACGTTCAGAATGGCAGGGATGGCACTGATGAGAGCATTTACCACCACCTTAGGGAAGCAAGAGAGGAAAACATCACAGAGGGAACCCAACAGGTGCTCCATCTTCCCAGGTGGACCCAACCTGCAGGGCTGACATCACAGAGGGAAGCCAACAGGTGCTCCATCTTCCCAGGTGGACCCAACCTGCAGGGCTGACATCACAGAGGGAACCCAACAGGCGCTCCACCTTCACTGGCAGGTGGCCACGTGCAGGCCTGGACCACTGGATTTTATCTGGTTTTGCTCTGAACATCCCTTCCCAGCCAGTGATAAGCACTGCTTCCAGCTCCTATCACCACCGAGAACAACTACAGAAGTATCCTGAGGTGATGTCAGACGCACTGCCCTAGGACTGTGAAGGGGAGCTAGACCCCGCCCTGGCTGTCAAGAGTGAGACCACATCATGGAGTTCTCTTCATTTCTCATAGTCTGGGCACTGGGCTAGGTGGACAGAACCCCAGTAAAAGCTTAGTGGTTTGAGGAAAGGTCCAAGGGCAGTTGGCCTCTCTGCCTTCCCCGGTTAGCTGAATTTCTACCCATCCACCCTGCCTGTACCTTCATTCCTTCAAATTGAGACAGGGCTCGCAGAGGCCTCAGTGCTCGCAGAGTGCGGAAGGACTTCAAGCCCTTTATGTTCAAGAGACTGACCACAGACACCTGTGGGAGGAGAAGCCACTTGGTGAGGAGAGCTGCCTGGTAGCCAGCGCCTCGGCGAGGACTCCCAGAACCTCTTTTTTTTTTTTTTTTCATTTTGTAGTGTGTATTGTTGTGTGGGTATTCATGTGTATGCATGCTGTGCAGACCAAAAGTGAACTTAAGATGTCTTTCTTAATCACTCAACACTTTATTTTTTGAGGCAGGGTTTCTCACTGAACCTGGAACTCACAGTTTGGCTACACTGGCTGGACAGTGAGCCTTGGGGAATCCTGCTGTTTCCATCTCCCTAGTGTTGAGATTATAGCTATGCGTTGTTTTGTGTGTGTGTGTGTGTGTGTGTGTGTGTGTGTGTGTGTGTGTGTGTGGTTTTTTTTTAACATGGACATTGGGGATCCAAACTCAAGTCTTCATGCTTGCATGGCAAGCATGACACTGACTGAGCCATCTCTCCAGCCCCATTGAGAACCCTCTTTCTAAGATGGAGAGTTTGACAATAAGCCAGATCTTTCACAGAAGGGTAAAATGCAGTGAGTCCTCCTTCCTCCTTGCTTGGCAAAGCCACAGTCCACAAAAATGAACATGACACACTATGCCATCTGTTCCCAAAAGAGTCCCTGAGAAGCTGTGAATTCAAGGAAACTACAGGAACATGACTATGACATCCTGGATCAGGGCAGGAGCACAGGGTAGACAACTAAACAGAATTCATCAGAGAGAAGCTTCTTACAGGATCCAGAGGCATGGCTCAGCGGTAGTGATTGCTGCTCTTGAAGAGGACACAACTTGGGTTCCCAGCACCCACATCAGGCAGCTCACAACTGTCTGTAACTCCAGCTGCAGAGGTTCTGAGGCCCTCATCTGGCCTGGGTAGGCACTGCACTCATAAGCAACAAACTGACACATGGACACGCAGAAATAAATAAAAAAATTTTTTCTTTTTAAAAGAAGTTTGTTGTCACAACTGGAAAAATGGATATGTATGTTAGTGTAGAATCCATGTTCAATTTAATAACTTTGATCTTCATATTGTAATTGTGAGAGACAATGTCTTTGCTGGGAAACACATGATGATTGATGTGTCAGGGGCTTGATACTTTAATTTAGTCTTAAGCAAATTAGAAAGAAACAGTGAGAAAGAGAATGGCAAGAGGAAGGGTGACATGTCACTAGTGGGTAACATGTCACTAGTGGGAGGAAGAAGAGGGAGAGTGGTCCTCCAGCCAGCTTCTCTGTAAATAAAAGAAATAAAAAAATTTAAAGCCAGGTATGGTAGGGTACATCTTTAATCCCAGCACTCAAGAGGCAGACACAGGGAGATCTCTATGAGCTCAAGGCTAGCATGGTCTACTTAGAGAGATCCAGGCCAGCTGGAGCTACACAGGGAAACCTTGTCTCAAATAAATAAATGATAGATAGGCAGGCAGGCAGGCAGGTAGGTAGGTAGGTAGGTAGGTAGATAGATAGATAGACAGAAACAGAGATAGATATTTAATATTTTTAAATTTTATTTATTTTTATGTGTATGAATGTACTGTCTGCATGTAGGTTTGTGCACCCGTGTCATGCAATGCTGCGGAGGTCAGAAGAGGGCATCAGATTCCCCTGGAACTGGAGTTAAAGATGGTTCTCAGCCACCATGTGGGTGCTGGGGATTGAACCCAGGTCCTCTGCAAGAGCAGTCAGTGCTCTTAACCGCTAGGCCATCTCTCCAGCCCTAGATAGATATTTAAACAATTACAAAGAAAAGGTAAACGTGTGGCTATCTTTCCTTATTCTTTGGCTGCTTTTGGACTGGAAATGTAGCTCAGTTGGTAGAGTCCTTGCCTAGCATGCATGAATCCCAGTTCTACATAAAACTGGTTTGGTATCACATGCCTCTCATCCCAGCACTCAGCAAGTGGAAGATGGAGGGCAAAGCTCAAGGTTCTCAATGGCCGTATAGAGAGTTCGAAAACAGCCTGGGATACATGAGACCATTCTCTCTTAAAGAAAATAAAAAGCGGGGCTGGAGAGATGGTTCAGTCATTAAGATCACTGTGTATTCTTCTAGAAGACTCAGGTTTGAATTCCAATACCCCCACGGGCCCTAACAACCATCCATAATTCCAGTTCCAGGGGACCCAACACCTTCTTTTGTCCTCCACTCTCTTTTGTTCTCCACGGGCCCTGCACAACACAGGTGTACTTACACATGAGAAGGAATAACACTCATACACATAAAGCAAAAATATATCAATCAAGACAGGCATGGTGGCCAACGCCTTTAATTCCAGCATTTGAGAGGCAGAGGCAGGCAGATCTCCGTGAGTTTCAGGCCAGCCTGGTCTTCATAGTGAGTTCCAGACCAGCTAGAGCTATAAGGAGACCCATCTCAAAGAGACCAAATCAATCAATCAATCAAAAAAATAAAAGGAAACAGCTCCTTTTGGGGAAATAAAGTTTTTCTTTTCCCAAATGATTCTCCCTAGTGAGACTGCACAGAGGGTTGGAAAGCTGTTGAGTTAACTGTGTGGAAACAATGCTGTGCTACGATGAAGCTGAAGACCACAGTCTATAGCTCTAGATAGTCTTGATAGTCTCAGAGACTTCAGAGGTTTATCTAGGGAGAGGATTTGTTCAGTTGCCCAGGAAGAGAGTTAGTCAAGGCCAATAGTAAGACTGAACCTCACTTACTGATTGCTTTGTGATTTATAGACACACAATCATAGGACTATTTTAGTCTATTCACCTCTGTCCTATTAAGTTTTGTTCTATTTACTTTCTTCTTTTTTTTTTTTTTTTTGTAACCTGGGCTACATTGAGACCCTGTCTAAAAATGGAAACAGACAAACAAGGATTAAATTTGTCTCATTTGAACAGTTTTCAAGTTTTCTCTCTTTTTCTTTTAAATTTTTTTTTTTTATGTGTATGAGTGTACTGTCTGCATGTAGGTTGGTGCACCCGTGTCGTGCAATGACACAGAGGTCAGAAGATGGCGTCGGATTCCCCTGGAACTGGAGTTAAAGATGGTTCTCAGCGGCCATGTGGGTGCTGGGGATTGAACCCAGATCCTCTGCAAGAGCAGTCGGTGCTCTTAACTGCTAGGCAATATCTCCAGCCCAGGTTTTCTCTCTTTTTCTACTCTTCACAACAATTTAAACACTATTGGGGTGATCTTCTCCTTAGTAAAATTCATCTGTAAAACCATCTGAGTGATGTTTTTGACAGTGTGACTTTAAGCTACTGCTCTGATATTTTTAGGGACTATTGCTAAACTGATAGTATCTACTTTGAGTTTACTCAGTTTATAATTTTCACTTTTGTGTGAACATCTTCAGATGTATGCACACGCATGTACGTGCATGTGTGGACACCAGAAGTCAATGTCAGGCGTTTTCATCAAGTTTTTTGAAACAAGGTATCTCACTGCGGGGGCTGGAGAGATGGCTCAGTGGTTAAGAGCATTGACTGCTCTTGCAGAGGACCTGGGTTCGATTCCCAGCACCCACATGGCAGCTAAGAACCGTCTTTAAGCCGGGCACAGTGGGGCACGCCTTTAATCCCAGCACTTGGGAGGCAGAAGTAGGTAGATCTCTGTGAGTTCAAGGCCAGCTTGGTCTACAGAGTAAGTTCCAGGACAGCTGGGGCTATAGGGAGAACCTGTCTCAAACAAAACAAACAAAAAGCAAAAACAAAAACAAAACCCACACAAGGTATTTCACTGAACAGAATCTCACCAATCTGCCTAGATTGGCTGGCCAGGAGCCCCAGGCATCCTACCAGCTCCATCTCTGCCACTGCCCCTAGCTTTTGAATGTGGGCATTAGGTCTCCATGCATGTGTGGAAAACACTTTGCCGACTGAGCCATCTCTCCAAACTCCCACCTAATTTCTAGGTCTAAAGAAATTCTATATAATGGTAGAATATACATGTTAAGAATCCTGGGTTCTGGAGTAGGACTTACTAAGTTTGAAACTCATCTCCATCACTTCTTGCTGGGCAGTCTTGAATGTGTTTCTCAGCCTGTCTGACTCATTTTCTTCTTCTGAATACATGGAAAATAAAAAATACCAAGTGCAAAGAGTGGCTGTAGCAAGTAAAGGAAAGAACACACATAGAGCTTACTGCAGAGGGCGTGGTTGTTGTTTGGAAGCTTTTTCCTCCAGACAGAGCATGATGCCCTCTTCATCTTCACCCCTGGTAGCCATGGCAACTAGAGGAGGACAATACAGGGCTAGCTAGGTCTGTGGTGGAGGAAGGGAGAGTTGGGAGACCCTCACCTGAGAGTCCTCCTCCCCAGAAGCAAGTGATCATGAGAGACACTAGAGTCTATGCAGAGTGGAAGGTTGATTGACAGCAGGATGCCATCCATGATGGCAGTGATACAGATGTTCTAAGACCACTCACTGTGCTTTACTATCCCCTCACCCATTAGTTGCAAGAATCCCAACAAACTACCTCATTGGTTTCATCAAGATGAACTTTATGAAAATCCAAATCCTACTGTGGTCTGTCATAGGAGATTAGATGTTAGTTGCATCTCCCTAGAAAAAGATAATGCAACAGTGGTACAGAGAAAGCATCAGAATGTCATCCATTATTACTTTCAGTAGTTTCAGCATTATAGCCATGGAGGTGTGAAGCCCACTTTCACTGCTAATCAGTACTATGGCCGGAAGCAAGCTGTTAAACTTCCTGTTGTAGGTTTCTTTGTCTTCATGTGCGTTAAATGAGATACTGTATGCAAACAATCCTCTCCTAATGCCTAAGGATCAAGATTAGAATCAGCCTGGCCTGTTGACTGATGACCTGCTTTGAAAAGAGATGGAGAGATGGCCTAGTGGTTAAGAGTGCCGACCGCTCTTACAGAGGACCCGGGTTCGATCCCCAGCACCCACATGGCGGCCGAGAACCGTCTGAAACTCCAATTCCAGAAAAACTCCAGTTCCAGAGGAATCTGACACCCTCTTCTGACCTCCGCGGCATTGCACGACATGGGTGCACAGACTTGCTTGCAGACAGTACATTCATACACATACAGAAATAAATAAAAATAAAAAATTTTTAAATTAAAAAAAAAAGAAAAGAAATGGGAAGTGGGGGTTGGCAGAGGGGGAACTGGGGAGATGGCTCCGTGGTTAACCATAAGCATGAGGATCCCCAGAACCTATGTAACTGGCAGCCTGCCTCAGGATATGGAGACAAGGGATCCCCAGAGTAAGCCAACTAGCGGGACCGGCCATATTTGTGAGCTCTGCATCTGACTGAAAGACCTTGCCTGAATAAATATGATGGAAGAGGATGGAGGACAAGTCTTGACATCGATCTCCAGCTTCCACATGCACACATACATCTTTCCACACACTTGGACACATGTGTGTGCACACCTCCACAAATGTGCCTGCATATGTGCATGAGCATGCATATACACACATGTACACCAGTCATGGAAAAAGAGAACTGGAAAAGTGGAAGGAGACAGGAACATAGAGGATGTTCGAAGTTCCCCTAGATGTGAGTCAGACACTGGCAGTGCTGGACAGAGGCAGGTGGACGCCACTGCGGAGATGGTTGTGCTGGCAGCACAGGAAGTGTGTGAAGGCAGGGCGGAGTCTGCACTGCAGGTGGATGAGTGGCAAATAGATGTAAGTACTGAGGATGAGCTGAGAGGAATATGTGGGAGAGGCCCTCGTATGTGGTCCACAGGAAGCAGACCCCTTGTCCTGCCCTGCAACATGCTGCCCCAACCTGAATAGGACACGGAGACAGCAAACTTACAGTCACAATGAGGAAATCAAGCCAGCACCAGGCACTGGTGAAATATTTCCTGAATCCAAAGGCCACCCACTTCAGAATCATCTCCAGGATAAAAATAAAAGTGAAAATTTTGTCAGTACAATTTAGTAAGTTTTTTATTTGATGCCGAGATTCAAGATGAACGTCTTCAAATACCTGGAAGAATAAAGCATAAACACAGGCCAGGTTGAATATTTGCAAAGAACTCCTTGCTGACTCTTAACTTTTGTGTATATAAAAACTAGTTTGTGTCTTGGTGAGATGAAATTTTTCTCAACAGGTATTAAGGTTGAACTTTTCCAATGAAACCAATTCCTGAATTAAATGAAAATGGAAAATCCTATTTCCATATATGTTATCTCAATGGTTCCATAGTCTCTCCTCTCTGGCCCCCTTTGATGGATAATATTGATTGCCAACCTGATAGGGTCTAGAATCACCTAAGAGACAAACCTGTGGCCATGTTTGTGAGAGTTTTTACATCAGGTTAACTGAGGTAGGAAGACCCACTTAATTGGGGTGGTGTCATTCCACGGGTTGGGGTCCTGGGACTGAATAAAAAGAGAAAGTGAGCTGAGCACCAGTTCATCTCCCTCTGCTTCCTGACTGTGGATGCTGTGACCAGCCACCTCACATTCCTGTCACCATGCCTTCCCTGCCGTGAAGGATTGTACCTCAAACTGTGAACCACCTGCCTGTAATGGTTAGTTTTAATTGTCAACTTGACCCATTCTAGAATCACCTAGAGAGAGAGTATCAATAAAGGATTGTCTGGATGTCTGTGTGGGATTCTCTTGATTGCATTAATTGAAGTTGGAAGACCCGGCCCACGTGGGCAGCACTATTCCCTGGGCAGAGGATCCTGGACTGCAGAAGTGTAGACAGGCTGAGCATGAGTAGCACACATGCACTTATCTCTGCTCTTGCTTGAGGATTTGGCCCATGAAGACTGTAAACTGTGGGCCCACTAGCTGCTTCAGATTCCCGCTTTGACTTCTCCACAGTGGTGGCTAGGACTGTGAGCTGAATAAACCCTCTCACCCTTAAAGTTGCTTCTCTTGGGTTATTATATCACAGCCACAGAAATGAAACCAAGACCTTTTCCCTTAGGTTGTTTTTATCAGGTATTTTTTTACAGCAATGAGAAAAGTAACTAATACACCCTTAGAATAGAAAAGCATCTTCCAAGTAGATTACCAGGCCATTTTCTGGACTTCCTGATCCTTTCATCTCTTGCCAAATGTATCTTTCCAATTTTTCCAGAAACACCTATTTAACCCTGGTTGCCTTGGTGACTGTATACACTGTCTCTCCATTGCTCAGTCTATACTTTAGATCCAGGGAACCCTGAAATCCATCATCTTCCAGAACAAACAACCTTTTCTACTGACAACCCCCCACGCACATTCCATACAAACATTATGACTTTGTGTCTGCACCATGACACACTAAGCTTGAGAGGCTCTGGACTGAAGCACCCAGTGTAAGTGCACGTGGAGGACTGTGGGCTGAGTCTTCCCATACACATCCATTAAGTGTGATCATAATCATGTACTGCATTTCACATGGATCTTTTTTGAACTATATCCAGGTATTTCTCTTACCTTCAGTGTATGTGATTCTGCAGGGCTGGTAGGGTTAGGGCATAACCTATCATTTCTGACTTTGTGAGAATGGAAGAGAAGAGAGAAGAGAACTTGGTACTAGCCCTGCCTGTGATGTGTAAGAAAATACTGAAGGCAGGCAGACAATCAGCCCCGCTCTAGGTAGGCCCAAATCATGGAGGAGAAGAAATCCAACTGTCATGATTCCAACTACCAGACTGGGATTTGAATAGAAAAGGTCTCTGCTAGGGTTCAGATGTAAAGTGTCTCTCACAGGCTCATGTGTTTGGACACTTGATTCCCAGCTGGGAAGGTTGTTTGGGGGAAGTTGTGGAAACTTTGGAAGGTGGAGCCTAGCTGGAGGAAGTGGGATTCTGGGCCTAGAGATCTGTAGCCTGGTCCCATGTTCTGTCCTATCCTTCTGCTTCCTGAAGCTGTGAACAAGCAGCCTTATGGTTGCTGCTGCCCTGGAAGAAAGATGTCCCCACTGCCATGCTCACCCACTAGTGAGGGATTAAACCCTCTAACTGTGTCTTGATCCCAGTCTCTGGTGGACGCTGTGTACTCATCTTCTTTCCTTTAGAGATCACACAGGTGTCTGTGTCACCCCTATCTACTAGAAACTTACTGTGAAATGATCTGTCACTCGAAACTTAGAAAGAGGATTCGGGACTCTTCATTTAGCATGAAAAATAGTGAAAGTTTAGGTCTATGTTTGGGCCATTTTAAGGGGAGACACAAGATAGAAGGGGGAAAAGGGCAGAAACAGGAGAGATGGGGAGAGAGAAAGAGGCCACATGAAAGGGACAAGGGACAAGTTAGCGTCTCTCAAGGGGGAGCTGGAGAGGGGACAGCAGAATGGAGTTTTAGACACTGTGGCTATGGAGGGTGTGGTGGTTTCAATGACAATGTCTTCCTATAGGCTTCAAGTATTCAGACATCTCGACCCTAGTTGGTGGTGCTGTTTTGGGAGGTCTTAGAAGGTGTGGCCATGCTGGAGGAAGTACGTCACTGAGGGCTGGCTTAGAGAGCTGAACAAGCCTTGCCAGTCTCCAGTTTCTCTCTCTCTCTCTCTCTCTCTCTCTCTCTCTCTCTCTCTCTCTCCCCTGCTTCCTATATTCACTGAAGATGTGAACCTCAGCTTTCTGCTCCCGCTCCTGCCAACAAGCCTCCCCACCATGGCAGACTCGGATTCCCTGGAACCATCAATCCTAAGCTCAAATAAACTCTTCCTTTTTTTTTTTCTTTTTTTATTATTATTTATTTTTGCATGTGTATGAATGTATTGTCTGCATGCAGGTCTGTGCACCCATGTCGTGCAATGCCGCGGAGGTCAGAAGAGGGTCTCGGATTCCCCTGGAACTGGAGTTCTCCTGGAATTGGAGTTACAGACGGTTCTTAGCCGCCATGTGGGTGCTGGGGATCGAACCCGGGTCCTCTGCAAGAGCGTCGGTACTCTTAACCGCTAGGCTATCTCTCCAGCCCCAAACTCTTCCTTTTATAAGTTCCCTTGGTTGTGGTGGTTTTATCACAGCAACAGAAAAGTGGCTAATACACAGGGAAAACAGGTGATCTTTAGGAAAGGAAGAAGAGGAACTTCCTGGAGGAGGAAGTACATAGGGTACAGTGGAAGTGTCTAAAAACCTTCCAGAATGAGGACCAAACAGGCAGGCCAAGTTCAAGGGCCGGACATCAGAAATCACTTTCAAGCCCTGATCTAAGTTAGCCTTCCCCAACTCCCCCAACAGCATCACTGGCTTGGAACTTCCCAGTTAGACTATGACTCTAGAAGTTGTACAAATCTCTACTCACTGAGGGACCCGGCAGTAAAGATCCCCCTTCAGTATGGTCTCTCCATATTCAGTGAGGATGCAGTCCCCCCAGCTTCCCAGTGCCCCATGTCCACCCAAGAGTGTAATTTACCAGTGCCCCACTGCTCAGCAGGATCACAAAGATGATGAAGCTCTCAAACCAGCTGTGCTTAGCGATTTGGTAACAGGTTTTCCTCAAGTTCCACCAAATGGTCCAAAGGGACCTCTTCCTGTCTGATTTTTGGCAGAAAACGCGACAACTGATACCTGGAAGGCAGCATCAGTAGCATCAGTAGCATCGGTGTCTGTGGTAAATCCCAGAAGTGACCCAGCTCCGTACTCCCACCATCGCCCTTGCCTGTGAGCTAGCTGCAGCTTCTCCCATGAAAGGGGTGCTTTCTTTCCAGACCATTGAGTCTGGACTCAGCTATATGACTCGCTTTGGCCAAAAGGATACAGTAGAGATCACAATGTGCCAAGACTGAGCCCTGCCTGCTTCCCCTTGCAATCTTGCACCATCCCTTTAAGGAAGGCATCTATAGGCTAGTCTATTGGTTCTGGGAGAAAAATGAACCATGCGGAGGAGAGGCAACTTATTCAGTTGAACACAGGCTAGATCCACTGACCCCCAGCTAATATGACGAACACGAGGAACATTATCCATTGTTAGCAGAGACACCCAGACCAGATCAACTGCATCATCTGTTTACCACTGTATGTCACTAAGGGTTTGGTTGTCTATGCAATAATTTTGTGCATGTGTATGTGTGTGTGTGTGTATGTGTGTATAATATGCATCGTGTCCAAAGGACTTCAAGGAATGAGGTAAGGGGCCATCAGAATGGCTTAGCAGATGGGGGCACTTGGCCCCAGCCTGACCCTAGAACCCACATTGTGAAATGAGAGAACTTCTGTCCCCCACATACATGCTGTTCCACAAGCAGACCACCCCCACCACACACACACATATGCATACAACAAATAAATAAATGTAAATCATTCCAAAAAAAAATGAGATGAGGATTTCCAAAGGTTTTTATGGACCACTTAAGGCACACATGAAGGAATTTGATCAACTATCAAGAGGTTTACCAAGGGGCTAGAGAGATGGTTCAGCAGTTAAGAGCACTGACTGCTCTTGCAGAGGACCTGAGTTCAGCACCCACATGGTGGCTAAGAGCCATCTTAGGCTGGGTGTACGCCACCACACCTTTAATTCCAGCACTTGGGAGGCAGGGGCAGGCGGATCTCTGTGAGTTCAAGGTCAGCCTGGTCTACATAGCGAGCTCCAGGCCAGCTGGGACTAAAGGGAGACCATGTTTCAAAAAGATTAAAAAAAAAAAAAGAAGAAGAAGAAAAAGAAAAAAAGAGGTTCACCAATAGCCAAGCCTTTGTTCTCAACATGCATAACCTTTACCATGACCAGGTCACCTTTCATACCTTATCTCCTCTTCCTCTATCTATTTTGACAATAAACATACCAGAGACTCCACAGGGTGGCGGACACGTTGGCCCAATATGATCTCCTGCAAAGGTTTTTTTTTTTTTTGAGACAGGGTCTCCCTATAGCCCCATCTGGCCTGGAACTCACTCCATAGACCAGGCTGGTCTGGAACTCACAGAGCTCCACCCGCCTCTGCCTCCTGAGTGCTAGGATTAAAGGCATGCAACACCATGCCCAGCTTAAAGATGGTTCTTAGCCGACATATAGGTGCTGGGACTCAAACCTGGGTCCTCTGCAAGAGCAGTTGGCGCTCTTAACTGCTGAGCCATTTCT
The DNA here is from genome assembly GCA_009823505.1 of Rhizomys pruinosus. Lineage (NCBI taxonomy): Eukaryota > Metazoa > Chordata > Mammalia > Rodentia > Spalacidae > Rhizomys > Rhizomys pruinosus. The sequence continues at coordinate 1,588,197 of VZQC01008552.1, read as the reverse complement.
CCAGCCCCAGCAAAGCTTTTTTTTTTTTAAGATTTTTTTAATTAATTTTTTTTATTTCTGTATGTGCATGAATGTACAGTCTGCATGCAAGTCTGTGCACTCGTGTCATGCAATGCCGTGGAGGTCAGAAGAGGGTCTCGGATTCCCCTGGAACTGGAGTTCTCCTGGAATTGGAGCCTCAGACGGTTCTCAGCTGCCATGTGGGTGCTGGGGATCGAACCCGGGTCCTCTGTAAGAGCAGTCGGCACTCTTAACCGCTAGGCCATATCTCCAGCCCCCCCCCCCAGCAAAGCTTTTTAGAGTAAATATTTTCTCTGTTTGTTTGGCTATGTGAATGGAACCTACTTAAATTAAGAATTTCCTGACATCCCTTCTACAAGAATCTGATAATCCAGAAATCCCTGCACACACTCTGTTTGTTTTTGTCTCTAGTAGAAACAGAAAGATGGTATCCACCCAAACCATGAAGCTGCAGAGAGCACAAATCTCAGTCAAAGCTTCCTTGAGTCTATGCAAGAATATAGACGTTTACCTTTGGGCAAGCATCTCTCTGGCTGCTTCTTCTGAGGGACCGTTTTCTGTAAATGTCTGAAGATGTCCTGCAGATCAATCGTGCTGCATTCTGAGAGCACACTTGCAGCATCAGACTTCTGCACATCAGAACAAAGGACAGGGAGACTCAAGCACCCAGGCAGTCACGTGGTAACACTGTACAATTCCATTCTATAACTGTGTAATTGTGTGATTTGTTTGGGTTGAAACCAATGACGAAAAACCTTCTAGATGTGAGGGGTGTTAGTAATGCGCTCCTGTTGTAAGCTGTACGTTCTCCATCAGCCTCACTTTAGGAGATAATGTTCTTGCCTCCCCAGCCAAGGAGCAGCAAGGTATGTGTGAACCAGTACTTCAACCCTTCTCTCCCAATAAATCATCACCCTGATAAGCTGCCAAACCCCAATTAGAGGAGCAGATAATAAGAAGTCTGTTCTACTGAGTCTATATTTTCAGCTATGGAAACTCATGGGGATTATTGTCCTATAACAATTATAAGACTGTCTGATTTGGCCCTGCAGGAGACATTCTGGCAATGTCTGGAGACATTTTTTAATTAAGTTTTGGATATGTGTATATGTTTGTGTATGTGCGAATGCAGGTGAGCATGTGTGTACAGGTGCACATGCAGGTATTTGTGCATAAGCATGTGGACTCCAGAGCATCTCCGGTGTTGTTCCTCAGGCTCCATCCATTTTATTTCTTGAGATGGGGTCTCTCACCAGCCCAGAGCTCATCAGGTAGGTGAGGCTGGCTGCTGCTGAGCCTCAGAGATCTTCCTTTCTCTCTGTCTTCCCATTGTTGGAGTTAAAAGTGCATGCCACCATGTTCATATTTTTCATAAGGGTTTTCAAGATCAAACTCAGGTACTTGTGCTTGCAAAGCAAGAAATATATAAATTGAGCCACCTCTCCAACAGTAGAGACATTTTTAACTATCACATTTGATGGGATACCATCCTAGTTTACTTTGGTGGTCAACTTGATACATCTGGGAAGAGGGAACCTCAGTTGGGGAATTTTCTCTACTGGATTGGCCTGTAAGTGTATCTGCAAGGAATTTTTTTAAATTTAAATTTAATTTTATTTATTTTTGTATGTGTATGAATGTATTGTCTGCATGTAGGTTTGTGCACCCGTGTCCTGCAATGCGCAGCGGTCAGAAGAGGGTGTCGGATTCCCCTGGAACTGGAGTTCTCCTGGAATTGGAGTTACAGACGGTTCTCAGCCGCCATGTGGGTGCTGGGGATTGAACCTGGGTCCTCTGCAAGAGCAGTCGGTGCTCTTAACCGCTAGGCTATCTCTCCAGCCCAAGGCATTTTTTTTTATTGTTGAGCAATGTGGGAGGGCCCAGTCTATTGTGGGTAGTGCCACCCTTGAGCAGGTGGTCCTAGGTTGAATAAGTAAGCATGCTGAGCACAGAAAGGAGGAACCACCCAGTAAGCAGTGATCCTCCATGGTCTCTGCCTGAGCTCCTGCTTCCACATTTCTGCCTTGAGTTCCTCCCCTGACTTCTCTCAGTGTTGGATTGTGACCTGGGAATTGTAAGATCAAATAAACCCTTTGCCAACCACGTTGGCTTTAGTCAGAGTGCTTTGTCATAGAACCGGAAGGCAAATTAGGACAGATATGATTAGTATCTAGTGGGCAGAGGCCAAAAATACTACTAAGAATCCTATAATTCAAAGGAAAACCTATCACAACAATGAGTTGTCTTGCCCCAAATATCAACGCAGCAAAATTGAGAAGCCCTGACCTATACCTTTGCCTAAAATTCAACATTGACAACCGTTCCTTCATTAATTCTGACATTCCCCTACTGGCTATTCTGGAGAAGCTGTGTAGATGAGCTGCATGCTCCTTCTGACCAGACCCTGAGAACATTACCTTTCTGGAACTCTGAATAGTTAAGTAAGTATCATCTTCAGAAAACACCTCAGTTTCCACCCCTTGATAATCTGGGCTGGTGGGCCGCTTGGTCTCTTGATGAAGGTCACAGCCCTGATACACAGAAACCCAGAGTAGAATTAATAATCCCCTCTGCACAACTCACTTGAGATGAAGCAAGTTTGAATTCTATTTGCTTCTCCATTTGTTGTGAGTATATTCTGTGACATTGCTTTTTTTGCTAAACACTATTCCTGGAAAAACTCAACATGAAATAATTCTGGGAAGACATCACACAGAACAGAGATTGACACTACAAAGTCACACAATCAAAAAAGTACAGTTCTAATATAATACTCATCAGATTAGCTGGGCACCGTGGTACACAACTTTAATCCTAGCACTCGGGAGGCAGAGGCAGGCAGATCTCTGTGAAATTGAGGCCAGCCTGGTCTACATAGCGAGTTCCAGGCCAGCTAGGACTAACTACAGGGAGACCCTGTCTCCAAACAAAACAAAACAAAACAAAACAAAACAAAACAAAAGACTCATCAGATAATGCAGAAATAAAATGTATCCGAGGTCTGAGTGAGTGTGTGTGTGTGCGTTCAACATCAGGAGTTTTCCTGAATCATTCTCCCCATAATTTTGAGGTGGGTCTGTCACTGAAACTACAGCTCACCAATTGGCTACACTGGCTGGCCTGAAAGGTGCAGAAATTTTATCTCTGTAGCAATGCTGAGATTACATGTACATACTACCATGCCTGATTTCATTGTTGTTTTTACATGGGTGTTAGGGCTTTCAACTTAAGTCCTTATACTACAAACACTTTACCAACTGAGCCATCTCCCTAGCCACAATGTGGGGACTTATTATATTTTAAGTTGTGTCATATTGGTCAATAGCTAACTAACAAATTAATAAATGGCACTGGTATGCATTACCATAATGTAGCAAAGTAAAAGTCACAATTCTCTGATATAAAAATAAATGAGTAAGGCTAGAAGAAAATTTTGAAAAGTTTTTATCCTTTGTAATACAATGGGTTTCCTTAGCAATGGAGTGTGGTTTTATTATTTTTGTAGTTTTTTTCCATTTTTTTGTATTTTTGAGGCAGGGTCTCCCTTTTAGTACCAGCTGTCCTGGAGCTCGCTCTGTAGACCAGGCTGGCCTTGAACTCACAGAGATCCACCGACCTCTACCTCCCGAGTGCTGGGATTAAAGGTGTGCATCCACCACGCCCGGCTTATTATTTTGACAGACTCTAGAATCATCTGAGAGAGGGGCCTCTGGGCAAGCCTTTAGGGGGATTATCTTGATCATGTTAATTGAGAAAAGAAGACCCGCCCACTGTGGGTGGCACCACTCCCTGACTGGGCTCCTGGACTGTGTAAGCCAAGAAAGGGCGCGGAACAGCCATGTGCCTTCATCTCTCTGTTTCTGGATTGTGAGTGTGATGTGACCATCTGCTTCAAGATCCTGCTCCTTCGACTTCTCTGCCATAATGAACTGTACTGTGAACTGAGCGCTACAAAGAACTGTCTCATGAATTGTGAGCTACAGTGAACTGTCTCATGAACTGTGAGCTACAATAAGCCATTTGTCCCTTAAGTTCCTTTTGTCAGAATTTTTATTTATTTATTTTTTGGTCTTTGAGACAGGGTCTCCCTTTAGTCCCAGCTGGCCTGGAACTCGATATATAGACCAGGCTGGCCTTGAACTCATAGAGATCTGCCTGCCTCTGCCTCTGCCTCCCGAGTGCTGGAATTAAAGGCATGCACCACCACGCCCAGCTTGTCAGAATATTTTATCACAATAACAGGTAAAGAAACTAAGACATATAGAATACAAAAAGAATAAAGGGGGCTGAGTGATGGCTTAGTGGTTAAGAGCACTGGCTGCTCTTGCAGAGGATCTGGGTTCCATTCCCAGCACCCACATGAAAGCTAACAACCATCCTTAACTCCAGTTCCAGGGGGATCCAACTCCCTTTTCTGACTTCATCCAGCATCGCATGACACAGGTGCACTTCCACACATGCAGGCAATACACTCATACACATGAAATAAAAATAATAAAACATTTAAAAAACAAAAAGTATAAAGGAAAATACAAAAATATACCATTACATAAAAATAAAAATTAAGTTTAGTATGATGGTCTGCAGGGAAATCTAGAAAGGGTGTGTGCAGTCACATCTTAGGTGAAAGTTTTATCCTCATGTCTGTAAGGGTTTCTTCAAGTCTGACATTCTAAGATCATCGTATAAGATCATAAACTTTAATCATGTTCAATAACATGTATAAATATGGATATATATACAAATAGACACATATATGACATATGCACAAAAAGGTAAATACATCAGTGGACTGGACAAAGGACAGAAATATAAAGTAGTGGCAAGTCAGAGAAGATACTAAGCAATGGTGCCTAAAAGTGCCTGTATAAGGAAGAAAACCACAGCTATAATTGAAGTTGACTCAGTGGGCAGGGTAAAATTTTTGTGCTTGGGAGAGGTTTTTCTTTTAAAAGCTGTGCTAAGTGCTTAATTATGATGATAACTATAGGAAGTGCACACCCAATAGACAGGAAGGAGTATAGCCTTAGAATCAGGACCTGGCAAAAATGTCCCTTGAGTCACTGAACAGATCTGTAAGCTGTCTGCTGTTACTGTAGGGCAGAACTCCCAGTTGGAGACATAGACATGGTTTTGAAGTAGATTCCCCCAGAAAGGTCTATTAGTGAAACTCGCAGAGCCTAGACTGCAGCAAAGGGCATGATACAGCTTTCAACTAAAGGTGGAGTTTCAAATAACATCTCCCAATATAGGAGAAAAGAGATAAAGTCGGAAGCCTCTCTTTGAATTAAAATGTGGAAGGAAAACACACTTGAGAAAACATGAAAGTGATATAATAATCCCAAATTACCCTTAAATTAATAAGTTTAGTATTTAATAAAGACCTAAAGGGTTTCACTTGCTGAATGACAATACTGGGATCTTTGTGGACCTTCCCATTAGGGAAATAAGCAAAAGTGTTTCTAAAAACTTTTTTGGGGGGGTCTTTTCGAAACATGGTTGCCCTGTAGCCCCAGCTATCCTGGAAATCACTCTGTAGACCAGACTGGCCTTGAACTCACAAAGATCCACCTACCTCTGCCTCCCGAGTGCTAGGATTAAAGGCGTGTGCCACCAAGCCCAGCTCTAAAAAACTTCTTTAAAAACATTTAAAATCTCTGGAAATCTTCCCAAGAGCAGCAATGAAACATGAGTTCAGGAAGATATACTAACAGTACCAGAGCCTTGGCCACACAACCCCGGGTGTGCACTAAAACGGCAACTCTCTCCTAGGGAATCAGTCCCATGGCCAGTATAAGCAGCTATATATCCCAGAGTTAAGCTTGTGTGGCTTCCTGTATTCTAGAGTGTAGAGCATTGATTGATTGTACACATAGATTGTCCTACAATCTAGTCTTCAACCTTACTGGAATTGGACCAGCCCCCTAGACACTGAGTTACTGGACATCCCTCTCTCCAGAGAGTAGAGTCATCACTGGTCTGCTTCCTGAGCCCCATGGGCTAAGACACAATTGTACTCTTCCAGCAGGTGTCCTTGCTGCCACTTGGCCCCACAGAGTCTGGGATGTTACAATGTCTCATTCTCCCAGGGCCCAGAGTTACACTGGTTAGACAAATCAAAGATCATTATAAGTGAAAAGACAGTTCATGAATAAGAAAAGTCAAAATTGTCAAGATGTCAGGCATATCAAAATTCACCTATAGATTCGATGCAACTTTAATTTAAAAAACCCAGAGGCGGGAGCTGGGGAGATGGCCTAGCGGTTAAGAGCGCCGACCGCTCTTACAGAGGACCTGGGTTCAATCCCCAGCATCCACATGGCGGCTGAGAACCGTCTGAAACTCCAGTTCCAGGGGAATCCAACGCCCTCTTCTGACCTCTGCGGCATTGCACGACACAGGTGCACAAACCTGCATGCAGACAGTACATTCATACACATACAGAAATAAATAAAATTAAAAAAAAAACCCAGAGGATTTGAACAAGCTGATTCCAAAGTTTATAAGGATGGACAAATCACCCAGACTAACCAATAGCTACTTAACTTTAATATCTTCCAGAAAGTTGGAGTAATCAAAGAATCAAGGTAGTGTAGCATTGGCAAAAGAATAAACTGATAGATCAATGGAGCAGAATAGAGATCTAGTGTTCAGAGAACTGTTTGGTGTGGAAAACCCCCACACATCTGGTATCAGAAGTATTGCATAAGTGGAGAAGCTGTGGTTTCCTAGAATAAATCAATAAAGGAAATAAAATGATCTATGAAAAATTAATCCAAAATAAAACAGAGACCAAAAAATTAACAGAATGCAACTAAAATAGTATTTGAAGGGAAATGTGTAAAATAGTATTTGAGGGGAAATTAAGATATACAAGAAGAGGGGCTGGAGAGATAGCCTAGCGGTTAAGAGTGCCAACCGCTCTTATAGAGGACCTGGGTTCGATCCCCAGCACCCACATGGTGGCTGAGAACCATCTGAAACTCCAATTCCAGGAGAACTACAGTTCCAGGGGAATCTGACACCCTCTTCTGACCTCCGCGGCATTGCACGACACAGGTGCACAATCCTACATGCAGACAGTACATTCATACACGTACAGAAATAAATAAAAATTTAAAAAAAGATATACAAGAAGAAATTAGCTGGACGTGGTGGCGCATGCCTTTAAACCTAGCACTCAGGAGGCAGAGGCAGGCAGATCTTTGTGAGTTCAAGGCCAGCCTGGTCTACAGAGCGAGTTCCAGGACAGCTGGGGCTACAGGGAAACCCTGTCTTGAAAATACCAAAAAGAAAAAAAAAAGAAGAAATTAATTTTAATCAGCGATCTAACACAGAAAATAAGTTCCTTCTGACTTGCTAGGTAAAGCAGCAACCTAGAGATCAGTAAATGCTTCCCTTAAAGGGACACCTAGTAAATATTTTAGGCTTTGTGGACCATACAATCTGTTGTGATTATTTAACTGTCATTTGGTATAAGAACAGCAGAAATAATATGTAAACAATCAGAACTGTATTTTAATAAAACCTTATTTTAAAACGGAGTGAGACCAATGTGGTGGCTAATGCCTGTAATCCCAGCACTCCAGAGGCTGACACAGGGAGATTCCAGTAAATCTAAGACCAGTTTGAGCTACATAATAAATTTCAGGCCAGACAGGACTACATAGCCAGTCCTTGGGGCAAAAAATAATTTGTTCAAAAGAAAAGAAAATAGAGCAAGCCAAATGTGACCTGTGAGCTGGAGTTTGCCAAACTGTAACTGAAGCTGAGAATCGAAGGACCCAAGTTAAACTCATAGTAGCAGAAGGAAGAAAAATGAAAAAGGCAGAAATTCATGAAATTTAAAATACAGAATAGACAAAAATGAAACAAATGGCTGAATCATTGAAAATACCAGTAAAAATGATGTGCCTCTAGCTATAATGAATGAGAAAGAAAATACAAATGAAAACTACCAGGAACCTTGATGAGGCATCACTACAGACGCAACAGGAATCCAGCAGGTGCCAAGAGAACAGAGGTCAACTTCAGGCTAATAAATCATATAACCTACTTTTAAAAAAGCTTTATTTACTTTATGTGTACAAGTGTTTTACCTGCATGTGTGTATGTATGTGTACAGGGCACCCAGATGAGGGTACCAGAGCCGCTATGTAGGTGCTGGGGACTGAACCCAGGTCCTCTGCAAGAGCAGTAAGTTCTCTTAACCAATGAGCCATCTCTCCAGTTCCCATAACATAATGTTTTTTGACTTTTTGAGACAGGGTCTCCCTGTAGTCCCAGCTGGCCTGGAACTCACTAGGTAGATCAGGCTGACCTTGAACTCACAGAAATCCTCCTGCCTCTGCCTCTTGAGTGCTGGGATTAAAGGCATATGCCACCACGCCTGGCTCCATAACCTAATTTTGAAAACACAGAAATTAACCAAACTAGAAAAAAAAAGAAATGCAAAGTGTGACTAGTCCTATATCTATCAGAGAAATTGAATTTTCAAAGAAATTCCATAAAAGACACTAGGCTCAGATGGCATCACTAACAAATTCTATCAAACATTAAAAAATAAGCAAGGTGTGCTGGTAATGCCTATAAAAATATGCACAAATTAAAAAATGTTAAAACTGTACATGCAAGTAAAATAATATGCATAGAAAAGTCTAAGTAATTTACAAAAATATTTCAAATTACTGTCAGTTTACCATTCTGTAGGATATAAGACCAATATATAAAGGTGTATTGCATTTCTGTATGTTAATACTCCACATTTAGGGCTGGAGAGATGGCCTAGCGGTTAAGAGCGCTGACCGCTCTTACAGAGGACCCGGGTTCGATCCCCAGCACCCACATGGCGGCCGAGAGCCGTCTGAAACTCCAATTCCAGGAGAACTCCAGTTCCAGGGGAATCCGAGACCCTCTTCTGACATCCGCGGCATTGCACAACACGGGTGCACAGACTTGCATGCAGACAGCACATTCATACACATACAGAAATAAATAAAATTAATAAAAAAAATTTTTTTTAAAAATAAATAAAAAAAATACTCCACATTTATAAGTTGAAGAAATTAAGAAAGAAATAAAAGTATTTCTGGATTTAAATGAAAAGGAGGGTACAACACAACAAAACCTTTGGAACACTTTAAAAGCAGTCTTAAGAGGGAAATTTATAGCTCTAAGTGCCTACATTAAAGAAACAAAAAGAGCACAGATAAATAACATTACAACTCAAGACACTTGAAAGACAACAACAAATAAATCCTAAACCCAACAGACAACAAGAAATAACAAAAATCAGAGCAGAGATTAATGAATAGAAACAAAGGCAACAATACAAAGACTCAATGAGTCCAAGATCTGGTTCTTTGAAAGGATAAACAAGATAGATCCTTAGCCCAGTTAACCAAAAGAAAGAAAAAGCAACCCCAAATCAATAAAATTGGAGATTTGGGGGAGACATTAAAGATAACAAAATGTCCAATTTTATTGACCGCTCTTGCAGAGGACCCGGGTTCGATCCCCAGCACCCACATGGCGGCTGAGAACCGTCTGTGACTCCAGTTCCAGGAGAACTCCAGTTCCAGGGGAATTGAGACCCTCTTCTGACCTCCGCGGCATCGCACGACACGGGTGCGCAGACCTGCATGCAGACAATACATTCATACACATAAAAATAAATAAATAAATAAAATTTAAAAAAAACAATTAAAAAAAAATAAATAAAGATAACAAAATGATCCAGAACATCATAGAGGAATACTTTAAAAAAACCTATACTCTGGGGATGGAGAGAGAGATACCCTAGCAGTTAAGAGCACTGACTGCTCTTGCAGAGGACCCGGGTTCGATCCGCAGCACCCACATGGCAGCTGAGAACCATCTGTAACTCCAATTCCAGGAGAATTCCAGTTCCAGGGGAATCCAAGACCCTCTTCTGACCTCCGCGGCATTGAATGATACGGGTGCACAGACCTGCATGCAGACAGTACACTCATATACATACAAAAATAAATAAAATAAAATAAAAAAAACTATACTCTATTAGATTTGAAAGCCTAAAAGAAATGGATGAATATCTGAAATCATGGGACTCACCAAAGCTTAACCAAGAAGAGATCAACAGCTTAAACAGACCCATAATGTATGAGGAAATTGAAACAGCAATAAAAAACCTCCTGACTAAAAAATGTTTTTAATGTTTTAAATTATGTGTATGTGTGAGCATCTGTATGTGGTATGCATGTGTGAGAGCAGTGCCTTCAGAGGCCAGAAGAAGGCATCAGAGCCCCTGGAACTGTAGTTACAGGTGGTTGGTTGTGAGCTGCCCAACCTAAGTGTTGGGAACTGAACCCAGGTCCTCTGCAACAGCAGTATGTGCACTTAACCGTTGAGCCATCTCTCCATCCCCAAATTAAAAATTTTAATTACATTTATAATATGAAAAACATTAATCAAATATGTCAAGATTGTAAACTGACGAACCACAAAACACCATCTAGAGGAATTAAAGAAACTATAAGTAGAGAATTCACATGTTTATGAATTAGAAAAGTCAGTGTAAAGAACTCAATTATCTACAAAATGAGCTATATATAGTCATGCAATCACCCTCTCCAAATTCCTACCAATCTCTTTAGTGGAAATTTGATAAGTTTTAACTATCTTTGTATAACATAAATGCACAGGGAAATGTAAAGGGCTACAATAACCAAAGCAAACTTGCTAAAGAATGAAGTTACACTGTAAGTTTTCAAAACTCATTTTAAATTTACAATTGTCAAGACAGAATTATACAAAAGAGATACGTATGTGCATAAATATACATGCACATATATAGACATAGATACATAGGGAGAGAGCTATCTATGAAACCGAATTAATGGTCTAAGGTAGACCTATGTGTGTATATGAAAGAATGTCTCAACTCAGGCCATATGTACAAATTAAATTGAAGTTGACCATAGATTTGAACCCAAATGTCAAACCCATAAAACTCTGAAAGGAAAAATATATGAGAAAAATCTTCTTGTGACTTTGGGTTAAACAAAGATTTCTTAGACTAGAAACAAGAACACATGAACCATAGAAAGAATTTTGAAGAATGACACCGCCAAAGTTTAAAACTTCTGTGATTTATTTCCTAAGGGTTGCTGTGTTGGAGGCTTGGTCCTTAGTGTGGTGATGCGGAGAGTCGTGACATGCTTAAGACATGGAGTTTAGTAGGAAGTGCTCAAGTCACTGGAGGACCTGCCCTTGGGAGGGATTAATGTTGTTCATATGGTACCCCAGTTAATACCTGCAAAGGAGTTATTATATTAAAAAAATCAAGACAAGCCCCTCCCCACTGTGCTTCCTGTCTATCATGTGATCTCAATCTCTGGTACATACTCCACCATAATGCTGTATCACATGATACACTATAACTGGGGTGGGGAATTGCCAGACCCGATACAATGTTGGCATTTTCTGAGTCCAAAACTATGTGCCACATTCATTACACAGCCTCAGGTATTGTGGGGTTTTGTTTTTTTTTGTTTTTAAAGATTATTTCTTTATTTTTAAGTTTATTTTTAAATTTATTTTTAATTTTTTATTTATTTTTTATGTGTATGAGTGTACTGTCTGCATGCAGGTTTGTGCACCCATGTCGTACAATGCCGCGGAGGTCAGAAGAGGGTGTCTGATTCCCCTGGAACTGGAGTTAAAGATGATTCTCGGCTGCCATGTGGGTGCTGGGGATCAAACCCGGGTCCTCTGCAAGAGCAGTCAGTGCTCTTAACCACTATGCCATCTCTCCAGCCCCCAGGTATTTTGTTATAACCTAACCATATAATAAAGATATTATTATTATTACTAACTCACTAATAAATATACTATTAAAATAAAAAACAAGCCACAGACTGGTAATAAAAATATATGTCTCAAGCAAAATCTTATAGTCAGAGTATAATGTTATTCAATAGTAATGATAATTATCTCAATAAAATAGAGAAGGAGGGGCTCAGTGGTTAAGAGCAATGGCTGCTCTTGCAGAGGATCTCGTTTTGGTTCCCAGCATCCACATGGTGGTTAACAATCAAAATCCCCTGGACCTGGAACTAAATCCTTAGTTTAAACTAAATCCTTAGTTCCAGGTCCAGGGGATCCTATGCCCTCTTCCGGTCACTGTAGGCATCGCAGGACACAAGTACACTTATATCTAGGCCAAACACTCATACCCATAAAATTAAAATTAAAAATTAATGGGAAAAAAGGAGCCTAGAGCGATGTCTAAACCGTTAAGAGGGAGTGCTACTCTTGCAAAGGACCAGAGTTCAGTTCCCAACATCAGGCAGCTCACAACTGCCTGTAACTCTAGGTCCACAAGATCCAACACCCCCTGGCCTCCTCAGGCATTTGCATTCCTGTGTACATCACACACACACACACACACACACACACACACACACACACATACACCACACACATATGTAAGATAAAAATTAAATCTTAAAAAATGAGAAAGAGGGACTTCACCAAAAAGTACATAAATGCCAAATACATACCTTTAAAAAGATATGCAATATCATTATCTATGAGTGAAATAAAATATAAAAAAAGCCGGATGTAGTGGCACATTCCTTCAATCCCAGCAATTGGGAAGCAGAGGCAGACAGATCTCTGTGAAATCGAGGCCAGCCTGGTCAACATAGTCTGTTCCAGGCCAGCTGGGGCTACAGGGAGACCCTGCCTCAAAACAAAAAACAAAAACAAAACAAAACAAAAAAAACAAATTTGGCCAGGCATGGTGGCACAGGCCTTTAATCCCAGCACTTGGGAGGTAGAGGCAGGCAGATCTCTCTGAGTTCAAGGCCAGCCTGGTCTACATAGCAAGCTCCAGGCCAGCTGGGACCAAAGGGAGACTCTGTCTCAAAAATACAAAAAACAAAACAAAACAAAATTTCAAAACCTAGGAATGTACAAATAGTCCCTGCTACGTCTGTAACAATATTTCTTTTCAGTTTGGTAGCCATTGCCTGAATGTTTGTATCTTTCAAAAGTGATACATTAAACTCTCAAAACACACCCACCCACCCTGGCATCCTGAAATTAGGAGTTGGAACTTGGGAGTTGTTAGATCAGATAACCCTGGAGTTAGTCCCTTTGAGAAGAGGCCCAAAGGAGACCAGCCATTGATGAAGAGGAGATGCCATTTATGAATCAGAGAACTGACTCTCATCAGATCTCAGTCTGCTGACACCTTGATCCTGGATTCCCAGACTGTGAGAAATGCATCTTGGTTTCTTCAGAGACCACCAATCCAGGCTACGGTGTTTTCTTATACTGGCTTGAACAGCCTGGGCTGTTCACTCTCGGATCCTGACATGCCTGCACGTCCCTCTACTTCTCATCTCTGAGGCCAGTCCCTAAAGCCAGTCCCTAAAGAGTCCACTTTTGGGGTTGGAGAGATGGCCTAGCGGTTAAGAGTGCCTACTGCTCTTGTAGCGGACCCGGGTTTGATCCCCAGCACCCACATGGCAGCTGAGAACCGTCTTTAACTCCAGTTCCAGGGGAATCTGTCGCCCTCTTCTGACCTCTGCTGCATTGCACGACACAGGTTGCACAAACCTACATGCAGACAGTACATTCATACACATACTAAAATAAATAAAATTTTAAAAAGAGTCCACTTTTGTCTCTGACGTGATTCACATTACTTTCCACACTCCCATTCCCTTACTTTCTCGGCTGATCCAAACGCTTCAGGTATCATACTGTTTAACCGACAGCACGTTCTTCCTCTATTGCTCCGTTTCTGCTCTTGTTTCATCCTGAATTCACAACCTGGAGACATTTAAAATGTGTCCTGGGATAGGCCCAGAGGGATCAAAGAGCAGAGACCACAATGTGTAGTCGTACTAACCCTGCACAACACTCGAAACATGACAGGTGGCAAGTGCACTGGGACGGCTCTACACCATGAGTGGCCCTTCCTACCTGAACCTCAGCAACAGGTGGTGCGGCGGGCAGGACCTCAGGTTCATCAGAATATTCCATATCATCCTCTTCCTCTGCAAGTGGGGCCAGCCGAGCCCCGCCGGACCCCGTATCCAAGCTCTTTTGTGCATCAAACTCTTTCCAGGGCTCTGCGTCCAGGAGAATATCTTTGTTCTCTGAGATCTCTTTTTGCCTCATCGATTTTCGCCTCCAGTATCTCTTGCAACAGAAATTCTCCAGAGTGTGTACCACAAGAGAAAAGGCCCAGCAGAACCGATCCAGGGCCAGCTGGACTTTGGTTTTTCTAGTCTGCCCTTCTGAGTTTCCATCTTTCTCTTCATTGCTGAAGGAATTGAGCAGCAAGGCAATGAACAGGTTGAGCACCTGGGGTTGGGGCAGGGTGATACAGTAATGGAAAATTCAACAACGACAACAAAATGATACTTTGAATTTCTAAAATAACTTTTCCCCAAGACTCAAAGTGAAGTCAAGTGAAACTTCCTCTTTTCTTCCCCCCCAAAATTGATCAACAAATTAAGTGGCAAAAAGAAGACTGAGGGGGCTGGAGAGATGGCCTAGTGGTTAAGAATGCTGACTGAAAAAAAAAAAAAAGAACGCCGACTGCTCTTGCAGAAGACCCGGGTTCGATCCTCAGCACCCACATGGTGGCTGAGAACCCTCTTTAACTCCAGTTCCAGGGGAATCCAATGCCCTCTTCTGACCTCCACAGCATTGCATGACATGGGTGCACAGACCTACATGCAGGTAGTACATTCAAACACATAATAAAATAAATAAAATTAAAAAAAAAGAAGACTGAGGAAAGAATAGAGAAAAAAGACACATGAAAAATTCAAATTAAAGAATGCAAACACAGGCTGGGCGTGGTGGTGCATGCCTTTAATCCCAGCACTCAGGAGGCAGAGGCAGGTGGATTTCTGTCAGTTCAAGGCCAGCCTGGTCTACATAGTCAGTTCCAGGGCAGCTAGGGCTACAAGGAGATCCTGTCTGAAAAAGACAAAAGAAAAGTGCAACGACAGAAAGATGGATCTGGAAAATATTATTCTAAGTGAGGGTACTCAGACTCAGAAGGACAAACACTGCCCGCTTCTCTCATATGCAGATCCTACTTTTAAATTTTCATATACATGCATTTATGTGACTGTGGGTATAAGTCATGATATTAGAAAGGAGATTACAAGATGGCGGAGGAGGTTCTAAGGAAGGGAGAGAAAGGAAATAGGTCTTTTGTTCACACACCAAGCACTTTCCTGATGAGCTACTTCCCTAAACCCTCTTGCATATATTTTTATTTTATTTATTTTTATTTTTTTTGTATATATTTTTAATAATGAAAAGTCTTTCCCATGTTCCCCCAGTGAACATCCCTTTACATCCTGTCAACCATATTAAGTCACAAGACCTTCCCTTAATCAATCACTGGCAAAGAGAATATGATTTACTTAAAATAAGCAACAGGGATAGATTGGGTAATGGGGCATCAATCACCAAGTCCCAGTACCCAGGGGGGTTTGCTCATGCATACACTCTTCTCAAACCAAGTTCAAAAGGCTTTAAAGATTTACTGGAGGAGGCTGGAGAGACAGCTCCAGATTCGAATTCCACACCCACATGGCAGCTAACAATGGTCGCAACTCCAGTTCCAGGAAATCCACACCCTTTTCTGTCTTCCGTGGACATTGCATGGTATGGATGCACTTACATACATGTAGGCACAGCACCCATACACATAAAAAATAAAAAAAAATAAACAAGTCTAGAAAAGATTCACTTGCTATCATATTTCAAATACCAGCACTTACTAGCAAAATGTTTTAAAAGAAGCAAATACATTTGACAGATGTGTGTTGTTCTTTTCTTTTTCATTTCTTTGGGTTTTTTGTTTGTTTGTTTGTTTGTTTGTTTGTTTTTGCATGTGGCAGTGATCACTACCAAACTCCAGTCATAGAGACATGCTCTACTGGTGTTAGTTTGACAGGGTCTCCCAAGTCCCAACCCGCCTAGAGCTCACTACGTGGAGCAGGCTGGTCTCGATCTCACAGAGATCCACTCACCTGTGTTTCCTGAGGGCTTGGATTAAAGGCATGGGCCACCACACCTAGAGAGTATTTTCTCTTTAAGAAAAAAAATCTAAGCAACTCACCACAAGTTTTCCTATCACCATGATCAACACAAAGACTATGACGCACAGTGGAGCGCCCTCATCCATCTCCTGCATGCATTCCCACATGTTCTCGATCCATTCCCCGCAGAGGATGCGGAACACCACCAAGAAAGAGTGGTAGAAATCCCCCATGTGCCAGCGCCGGGAATACGACTCCTCTGCAGTGCAGGAACCCCTTCTGTTCATCTTCTGAGAACAGAACTTAGTGCCAAAAAGCTGCATGCCAACGACTGAAAAGATGAAGATCACTATGGTCAGGACCACGGTCAGGTTTCCAAGAGCTCCAACAGAGTGGCCGATGATCTTAATTAGGGTGTTTAATGTTGGCCAGGATTTGGCTAACTTGAAGACCCTCAGCTGTGGAAACAAACAGTAGACAAAAATGAAATAAAAGTCAACTAGTATCACATTCCATGTTCTCATCTACCGACCAAATGGTGTTCCTCACCTATGGCACTTGGGACTTTAAAAACTCTTTTCATGGTTAAGTCTACCTAGGCCATAGTTACCAGCTTCCTGTCTTAAGTATCTACATTTTTATTTAATGATTTTAAAAATGCATTTCTTCATTTATTTGCAGTGAGGCGAGCTTGTGTGATGGCCGTCCTAATGAGCCTTGGCTGTCAACTTGACACAGCCCACTGTCATGAGGGAGACTAAATTGAAGGATTGCCCATATCAGCTTGACCTGCAATCATGTCTGTGAGGGACTGTCTTGATTCTTAACTGATAACTGATATAGGAAGGGCCAGTGCACTGTGGGCCTGGGACATAGAAGGAAGTTTGTTGACCATGACCCTGTGAGCAAGCCAGCAAGCAGCTTTCCTCTAGAGTTTCTGTTCTAAGTTTCTGCTTGAGTTCCTGCTCTGACTTCCCTCAGTGATAGACTGTGACATGGGCGGTGTGAGATAAATACATCCTTTCCATTGCCAAGTTGCTTCCAGTCAGTGTGTTTTAATACAGCAACAGGATAAAACTAGAGCATTAGTCAAAGGACACCTTGCTTGCAGAAGTCAATTCTTTCCTCTCACCGGTCCCATGGATCAAACTCAGGTCTTCAGGTTTTGTAGTAAGCAATTTTACTATCTGAGACATCTCAACCAGCCCTATTTTTTATTTTAAAAATAGAAAATATCTTGTTCTGAGTTTGGAAAGATGACTCAGCTCTTAAGAATCCTTACTGCGGGGCTGGAGAGATGGCCTAGCGGTTAAGAGCGCCGACCGCTCTTGCAGAGGACCCGGGTTCGATCCCCAGCACCCACATGGCGGCTGAGAACCGTCTGAAACTCCAATTCCAGGAGAACTCCAGTTCCAGGGGAATCCGACGCCCTCTTCTGACCTCCGCGGCATTGCACGACACGGGTGCACAAACTTGCATGCAGACAGTACATTCACACATACAGAAATATATAAAATTAATAAAAAAAAAAAAAAGAATCCTTACTGCTCTCTTGCAGAGGACCCAAGTTCAATTTTTAGCACCCATGTCAGGTAGTTCACAACTAAATGTCCAGCTCCAAGAATCCAATGCCCTCTTCTGGCCTCCACAGACACCTGTACTCACATGTACATACCCACACGCAGACACATACACATAATTGAAAATAAACTGAACCTTTAAAAACATCTTATACTAAAAAAAATAGATAAAATAAAAACATCTTATTCTATTAACAATAAAGACATGATATCCAGGGTAGTGGTTGAGCATGTGTATGTATTATACAAAATGAGTGTTTCAGAATTGTATATGATAATTAAATGTTATAATTATTATATAATTGTCAGCAAACTCAGGGCCATAATTCAAATAGAGCTAATTGTCTGCTCTTATGTATCTTCAAAGAAATGAATGCTATTTTCCTTTTCAAATGATGAAAAATAATCACAAAAAGTGTCTTGCATGACCTGTGACAGTCATGTTTAAATTTCAATGTCCATCAATAAGGTTTGATTATAAGGCCACCATTTT
Organism: Rhizomys pruinosus; assembly: GCA_009823505.1. NCBI lineage: Eukaryota > Metazoa > Chordata > Mammalia > Rodentia > Spalacidae > Rhizomys > Rhizomys pruinosus. Next base: position 1,570,045 of record VZQC01008552.1, on the reverse strand, counting down.
CATTGGCATTTGGAAGTGTGTGGCTATTTTTGGGCTCTGACACTTAAGTGTGACTGTTTTGGCAGAGACTTGCATGGCCTGAAAAGTTGAAAATATTTACCATCTGTCTCATCAAAGAAGTTTTCTGCTTCCTATATTGCAGAGGTCAGTTTGCAAGCGTGAAGTTAAACCTTAAGATGATGAGATGGGCAATAGGGCATTTTTGTACCTGTGAGAGTCAAGGTGAGCAGCCACTCAGAAAGACAGCTGTCCTTCTTCCAACAGAAAAAATTTCCCATGGAACCCTACAAATCCTAGGAAATAATACAATCAGAAAAAAAACACTATTTCCGTCTATGTTAGCTCTCAGTGGAAACTGATGTTTTCACCCTCAAACACTATCCTATTTATAGTCACTGATTTGGGGGTGGAAATGTTGTTGACCAGTTGGACTCATGTCTGAAGAGGACCACTGTTGTCTGTTCAAAGGGCAGCTTGCACATCCCAGGGGGAGATCGTGGTTCTAATCTCATGAAGATGAGGCCACGGAGTCTTTATCTGGGAGCACAGCTGTGATAAGCCTAAACAATGGTGATGCTAATGGAATGTTGTTCACCTGAGCATCACTAAAATGTTAGAAACAGCCAGAGTGGTGGTACCTAACCTCAACTGTACTCAGGAGGCTGAGGCAGGAAAGTTACAAGTTCAAGGTCAGGCTGGTCAGTTTAGCAAGACCTTGCCTTAAATGAAATGAGAAGGGCTGAAGTCCAGCTCAGTGGCACAGACCTATCCTTGGGAGGTTGAGGCAGGAAGATCAAGAATTCCTTCCTCTAAGATCTAAAATGAGACAAGGACACTGTGGTGGTTTGAATGAGAATGTCCCCCCATACACTCCAAGTATTTAGACATTTTGTCCCCAGTTGGTGGTGATGTTTTGGAATGTCTAAGGACATGTGACCATGCTGGAAGAAGCATGTCACTGGGGTGGGCTGAGAGAGTTCTTAAGCCTTACTAGGTTTTCCCTTTGCTGTCTGTTTCCTGTGCCTGCTTGAAGGTGTGAGGGCTTCCCTTTCTGCTCTGACCAGCTACTGTCACCATGCCTCCCCACCAGGACAGATTCTAATCCCTCTGTAACCATAAGTGCAAGTAAACTCTTCCTTCTATAAGTTGCTTTGGTCAATGGTGTCTTATCACAGCAACAGAAAAGTAGTTGATACAGATGCCCACTCTCATGTTAGAAGTTCTACCCATGGGGCTAGAGAGATGGCCTAGCAGTTAAGAGTGCCGACCGCTCTTACAGAGGACCCAGGCTCGATCCCCAGCACCCACATGGCGGCCGAGAACCATCTGAGACTCCAATTCCAGGAGAACTCCAGTTCCAGGGGAATCTGAAACCCTCTTCTGACCTCCGCGGCATTGCACGACACGGGTGCACAGACCTGCATGCAGACAGTACATTCATACACATACAGAAATAAATAAAATTTAAAAAAATAAAAAAAGAAGTTCTACCCAAAGCAATTAGACAAGAGAAATAAATAAAGGGCACTCAAACTGGAAGGAAAGAAATAAAGATATCACCATTAGCCCCTGATATAATTATATATAGAGTAATTCCACCTAAAAAGAATCTACCTAAGAACTATTAGAACTAGCAAAGAGGAGAAGGCTATAAAATAAGACACAAAATCACTCATGTTTCATGATATTAATAGTGAATTATTTGAAAAGTAAGTCCCATACTGTAGCTACATAAAATGCCCAAGAATAAATTTTTTTATTTTTTTTATTAATTTTTATTTATTTCTGTATGTGTATGAATGTACTGCCTGCATGCAAGTTTGTGCACCGTGTCGCACAATGCCACAGAGGTCAGAAGAGGGTGTCGGATTCCCCTGGAACTGGCGTTCTCCTGGAATTGGAATTTCAGACGGTTCTCGGCCGCCATGTGGGTGCTGGGGATTGAACCCAGGTCCTCTGTAAGAGCGGTCGGCGCTCTTAACCGCTAGGCCATCTCTCCAGCCCCACCTAAGAATAAATGTAATTAAAGAGGTGAAATACTTCTACAATCTAAGCTATAAAGTACTGGTAAAAGAAACTGAAGAGGACACAAAAACATCCCGTATCCAGGGATTGGAAGAAACAATCTTGTTAAATGTCCATATTACCCAAAATGATCAACAGATTCAACAATCTCTATCAAAATACTAATGCTTTTCTTTACAAGACTGGAACAAAACAATTCTAAAACTTATATGGAACTACAAAAGATCTCAAATAGCCAGAACAATACTGAACAAAGAGTAAAAAGCAGGATATATTATATTCCATGAATTCAAAATATACTCCAAATATACAATAACCCAAAGAGAAGGATTTGGGCATTAAAACAAGAAATAAAAAAAAAAATCAATGAATGCCAGGTGTGGTGGCACACGCCTTTAATCCTAGCACTCGGGAGGCAGAGGCAGGCGAATCTTTGTGAGTTCAAGGCCAGCCTGGTCTACAAAGTGAGTTCCAGTACAGCTGGGGCTACAGGGGGACCCTGCCTCAAAAAGACAAAAAAAAAAAATCAATGAAACAAGAAGGTGGAGAGATTGTTCATCAGTGAAGAACATTTGCTGTTCTTCCAGAAGACATGGATACCACCCACATGGGAGCTAACAACTGGGCATAACTCCAGTTCCAACATCCTCTTCTGGCTTCTGTGGACATTGTACATATGCAGTACACTTACATACATGCAGTCAAAACACTCATACACATAAAATAAAAATAATAAATAAAATGTTTTTAAACCAATGGAACAAAACAGAGAGCCTAAACATAAACCCACACATTACCTCAAATTGATTGTCAACAAAGCTGCTAGGAACAGGGACTGGAGAGACGGCTCAGTGCTGGCAAGTTGCTAAGAGTGCTTGGTGTGCAACATGAGGACCAGAGTTCAGATCCCAGCACCATGTGGCACGCTGGCATGGTCTCACATACACCCGTAACCCCACCACTGACAGGGGCCTGGAGACAGGATTGCTAGGGCTTGCTAGACTGATAGCCCAAAACGCCAGCTCTAGGCTGAGGGAGAGATCCTGACTCAAAGGAGAAAGTTGGAGAGTGACAGAGGACACTCAACACCATCGTCTGCCCTCCTTATATGCACAGGTATGCGCAGGCACATATATGTATGCATATACCACATACATTTATACACATACATACACACTCACACAAAAAACATTTTAAGGTACTAAAAACATACAATCTCTTCAATAAATATTCCAAGGAAAATTGGATATCTTCATGCAGAAGAAACTTGACCTTTAGCCCTTGTTTTATGCAATAATCAACCTAAACCAGGGGCTGGAGAGATGGTTCCCTTATTAACGATGCTTGATGTTCCTAAGAGGACCCAAATTTGGTTCCTAGCACCTACTTTGGGGAGCTCACAACTCCATATAACTCCAGCTCCAGGGGATCTTCTGGCCTTCATAGACACACATACACATGACACAGACACACACACATACACACACACACACACACACACACACACACACACACCCCACACACACACATCCTGGGCTTTGCCATACTTTGCTGTGTGTTATGGTCATTTGCAGATGCCTCTATGGGTGGACAGAAGGCAGAGGACAGAGCTGGGATGTGACAGTGGCAACAGAGTGGAGGGATCTTGGACAGCACCTGCCAGCATTAGGCACCCATCTCCTTGGAGAATCTAGATGTGAGGTGCATATTTCAGAACTCCCTGGGAGAAGAAAGTATTGCAGGGATTCTTCACAAAGGAAGGGGAGATTCCTGACACCACATTCTACATCTGGTTGCTAAAGGGTCATCTTGTGTATAGAGGACAATAGTTCCTGGGATTCCCAAGGTATTAAAGATGCAAAGGGTGAAGGGTGGATGGATGAAAATTTTGTTCTGGAGTTAACAAAAGATGAATTAAGGGTTAGTCCAAGCTAGTCACGGAACCCACCTGAGATTCTTTTCTATGGAGAGAGTTAAGTTGCACAATGAAATAACGAAGTAGAGCCATCACTATGACTCAGTGGGTAAAGTTGCTTGCTGCCAAGCCCGACAACTTGAGTTTGACCCCCAGGACCCACATGATGAAAGGAGAGAATCAACTCCCACAAGTTGTCTTCTAACCCCCACACATGGCACATAACCGTACCTACACACATGCACAAATTTAAAAATAATTTAAATGTAAAAACAAAACAAAAGACAGTGCCTTACCACTCTTAAAGAAGCCAAGAATGAGCGCTTGTTTGGATGAGACAGGCTGTGCAGCACATCGGCGAGGCTCAGGAGAGCAACAACACTGTCAAAAATATTCCATCCATGGCGAAAATAGTGGTAAGGATCCAGGGCGAGGATTTTGAGGCACATTTCTCCTATAAAAATGCCTGTGAAAACCTACAGGAGGACAAAGGAGAATGAGAAAAGGAGGCCAGCTTTCCTCTGGAGCCTCACGTTTTAGAATCTGAGGTGGGGCTGGAGAGGTCGTTCAGTGGTTAAGAGCACTCTCTACTGTTGCACAGGACCATGGTTCATTCCCAGCACCCACATGGCAGCTCACAAAGACCTGTAACTCCAGCTCCAGGGAATCCAATGCCCCCTTCCCGCTTCTACAGGTACTGCACGCATGTGGTGCACTTACATATATGCAGGCAAACACTCATATACACAGAATGAAAATAAATAGGTACTTTTTAAAAAGGAACCACAGAGGTTACACTGAAATCAAGTCTTCCCAGGGCTGCTGCAGTAGGCTTGGTATAGCGTTCCTTTCTTCACCCTTCTCCGTGGTGCCTGACGCTGCCTAGCACAGCCGTCAGAATAGGAAACAAGTCCTGCTCCCCATTCATTTTATTTTATTTTTTAATTTTATTTATTTATTTTTATGTATATGAGTGTACTGTCTGCATGCAGGTTTGTGCACCCATGTCGTGCAATGCCATGGAGGTCAGAAGAGGGTGTCAGAGTCCCTTGGAACTGGAGTTAAAGATGGTTCTCAGGCACCATGTGGGTGCTGGGGATTGAACCTAGGTCCTCTGCAAGAGCAGTCGGCGCTCTTAACCGCTAGGCCATCTCTCCAGCCCCCCCCCCATTCATTTTAAAACTACATAAAATTGCTGGGCGTGGTAGTACATGCCTTTAATCCTAGCACTTGGGAGGCAGAGGCAGGTGGATCTTTGTGAGTTCAAGGCCAGCCTGGTCTACAGAGTGAGGTCCAGGACAGCTGGGGCTACAGGGAAACCCTGTCTCAAAAAGATTGAAAAATAAAATAAAATAAAAAACTACATAAAATTGCCTTCTTGGTGGGTGGTGAGAGTGTGATAGCGAGCATCAGGCAATTCTTTCTCAGGATTTCCAAATCTATGACTGCTGGGTTAGAGAGATGGCTCACTGGAAAAAGTGCTTTCTCTATGGGCTTGAGTTCAACTCCTAAGCAGCCACATAAGAAGCTGGGTATTGCCACATGCCCCTGCCACCTCAGCACTGTGAAGCCTTTGCCCCTTCAGAGGAGTATGCGGCTTCTGGCTGCCACCATGTAACCCCAGGTTCCATGAGAAACCGTGTCAAGGGACACACTGGAAAGTGATAAGTGATAGTACAGAACACTAGGCATCTTCCTCTGGTCTGTGCACAAGTACACACACACACACACACACACACACACACACACACACCAAGGTGCAGGAGGAAAGGAAGAGGTTTACAACAGCTTGCAAAACAAAGGCTAAATATCCCCCATATTCTAGAATCTAGAGAGTGTTCACTACTCCATCTCAGCAACTTACTCCATCTCAGCAACTTAATCAAGAAATTTTTTTTTAACTCTAGGGAAGCAGAGGAAGTAGCTCAGTTAGTAAAGTCCATGTCATACAAGTGTGGGGACCTGAGTTCTATTCCCAGAACTTCAGGCACAGTGTTACATGCTTGTAATCCTGGCTCTAGGGCACAGTCAGGCAAATCCTTGGATTTCTGGGCTTGCTGGCCAGCCAGCCTAGCCTACTCTGTGTAAAGCCAGTGAGGGGCCCTGCCACAAAAAAAAGGTACACAGCAGCTGAGAAATAACACCTGAAGTTGACTTCAGAGGGGGAGAGGGAAGGGGAGGGGGAGAGGGAGAGGGGAGGGGGAAGGGGAGGAGGAAGGGGGGAGGGGGGAGGGGGGAGTGGGGGAGAGGGGAGAGGGGAGGAGGGAGAGGGGAGGGGAAGGGGAGGGGGAAGGGAAGAGGAAGAGAGGGGAGAGGGGGAGAGGGAGAGGGAGGGGGAGGGGGAGGGGGAGAGGGAGGGGGAGGGAGAGGGGAGAGCAACCCACCAGGGACAAGAAGTAGAAAACTGTCAAGTGCAGAAACACATCTCTAAAGCAACTTAACTACAGGTAATAAACTCTAGATTGGTTATTACTAAAAGGATTCCTGAATCGGAATATAATCTTAAAATCTTGCCAGGCATGGTGCCACATGCCTGTAATTCCAGCACTTGGGAGGCAGAGGCAGGTGAATCTCTGTGAGTTCAAGGCCAGCCTGGTCTACAGAGTGAGTTCCAGGACAGCTCCAGGGAGACCCTGTCCTCCCCCCCCCCCCTGCAAAAAAATCTCCTGGATGGGTCAGCGAGAGGTCTCAGCACATGAATAAATAAACAAATATAATTTTAAAAAGTTAAATCCCACTGGCATGCCCTACAGTACCAGCATTTGGGGAGAGAGAGGAAGATCGCTAGCTTGAAGCTACCCTGAGCTACACGATAAGACTATCTCAAAAAATATATATTTTCAAGAAGTCACAAAATATACTGCTACATGTTGCTTCATGGACAAAAATAAAGCTTTATGTCTTTGTCTTTGGTGATTGGATAAATTACAGCCTCAAGAAATTTATAATATGTTACATTAGTAACCAAATTAAAACCAAATATGCAAATATGCTTCCCTATCCTTGCAAACAATTAAGCATATAGTTTTTCTTTTTCTTTTTCTTTGGTCTTTTTGAGACAGGGTCTTCCTGTAGCCCCAGCTGGCCTGGAACTCACTATGTAGACCAGGCTGGCCTTGAACTCACAGAGATCCACCTGGCTCTGCCTCCCGAGTGCTGGCATTAAAGGCGTGTGCCACCATGCCCAGCAACATGTCAGTTTTTCATAAAGAGCAATGCTTTTATATCGCAGACCCTCACACACAAGTAAATCAAGATGGGTAAAACAACAAAAACCAAAAAAGGATTAATTAAACCTTTAAAAGTGTCAGGAGAATCTGTCTTGACATTCTAGGGGAAAGAAAATCCATTAATGACTAAATTTCCTTAGGCAAGGTATCAGATAATCTGGTTTTAGAAATAATATAAGGTGTTACCATTTATTGAAGAGACACCTAAAATGAAATAATATGTGTTAAAAAAAATCAGAAGATAGGTGAAGTTAAATTCAGAATAGGAACACAGAAAAGAAAGCAGAGAGTGGAGAGGTGGCTCAATGGTTAAGAGCCCTGGCTGTTCCTGCAGAGGACCCAGGTTTGGTTCCTAGCACCCACATGGTGGCTCACAACCATCCATAATTCCAATTCCTGGACTGTAATTCCAGTTCTGGGGATTCTGATACCCTTTTGTGGCTTCCCTGGGGTGCACTTACATGCATGCTGGCAAAACACCCACACCTCCTACACATAAAATGTCTTTTAGTTTTTAATTGAAAAAACAGTAACTTTAAAGGTAGGCAGTGGGGGTGGGGGGCAGCTGGAGAGATGTCCCAGTGGTTAAGAGCACACACTGCTGCTCTTCCAGAGAACTCCATGTGGACTGATACATGCCATACCCTGTTTGATTTAGATGCCTTAAGATTGTTGACTTGGCCAGTCCAACTCCACTACTATTTACAGCTTGCAGGAGCTCAGCACATTCCTCAGTTTTAGGAATTTCAAAGACTACCCAGTCCATTTCCTCTAGCATTTCCCAGACTGCCTTAATCCTGATCAGTCCATCAGAAGGAGGTTTGAATGTGTCCTGAAGGTCAAGGTTTCATGGCTTCTTCCACAAGTTCACAGTAAAAGAGGAGGTCCCAGCCATCTCCGTGTGACATGTCCAGGGAAGGGGCCACCCAGAGCGCAAACACAGGCTGTGTAGGGAGCAGGGGGTGTTTCCTGCCCCATCTCCTCCCGGGGCTGCTGCCCATTCCTTGGAGAACAGCAACATCCCCAGGCCTCTGCTCTGGAGAGTGAAGAACCTCTCTCCAGCAGCTGCCTCTCACTGATCTTCACTTCAACCCTCAGGATGCTATCTGTGGGGAAACTGAGGCAGCTAGTCTTGTTGTTTCCTAACAGTAGACCAGTGGGTAGACATGATAGGCAGATTACGTTTGCCTTTGGGAAGACCTCTCCAGAGGTGACACTGGGCTCTTTTAAGCATAACTTGTCAATAGCTGCATTCTATCAAGAGGTGCCAAAAGAAGGGGGTCTCTTCACAGCTGAGGCAGGGACCATACCTCTATCAATGCTGCCTTTCACTGTATCTGTTTTTTTAATTATTGGTATTATTTTTGTTTGTCTGCTTTGGTGTATTTTGTTTCTTAGTTGGTTCGAGACCAGGTCTCTCTGTGGACCCAGATGGCCTAGAACTAGCTTTATAGACCAGGCTAGCCTTGATCTCACAGAGATCTGCCTGCTTCTGCCTTCTGAGTGCTGGGACTAAAGGCACAGCCAGTGCATATTTGTATTGTTATTTTAAGGTAGCACACACACAAAGTAATGGGCTTTGATATGGCATTTTCACACACATGTCACTCTGCTCTGCTCTTCTTCGTCTTTTTCCCCAACCTTCTTCTGTCTGCTAGTCCCCTCCCCCACTCAAGAAAATACATAGAAATGGAGAGTGTTGGGGGGTTATGTTTTCCTTATTTAAAAAAAAACATGAATCGCTTTAAAAACATTTTTGGTTTATTTTTATTTTTATGGGTATGAATGTTTGGCCTGCATAAGTGTACCCATACATGCAATGCCTGTGGAGGCCAGATGAGGGCGTCAGATCCCCTGGAACTGGAGTTACAGATGGTTGTTAGTTGCCATGTGGGTGTTGGAAACTGAACCTGGGTCTTCTGCAAGAGTAGCCAGTGCTTTTAAACACTGAACCATCCTGCTTTTAAATTAGAAAAATAAAACAAAAATAAAATAAAGCTTTACAAGGAAAAGACGAGACATTCTGATAAGATCTTTAGCCCAATTAGCTAATTAGGGTAAAATATGCACTGACTAATTATTTGTAGTTTCTGTTACTTGAGAGACTAATTCTCCCTTGAGAGAAATGCCTCCCACAGGAAACATGAATCAATGTGAGCAGGTTTGGAGAGGTCTGCTTCCTTCCTAACGTAGTTTTCCCAGTTTAACTAAGACTCCATCCATTCCAGGAGAACCTCTGAAATCACTCAAAAAGCCCACCCCACCCCCACCCTGAACAATTCATACATCCTCTCTCGGCTGCCAGGCCCTGGCTTGCCTTCCCTAGCAGATACCTACAGATCACAGACATACTGTTTTACAATCTTGGTATCATCAGTAACAGAGCAGACCTTGGTGGTCATTGCCGTGGGCCTGTGGATATGCTTCACATTTTCTCTTTCTGAGAGGGCTCATGCTTTGAGACAGGGTCTCATATATATACATATATATGTATATATATGAGATATATATGTGTATATATCTCCCAGGCTGTCCCATGTGACTGAAGATAAGCTTGAACCTCTGGTCTACCTGCCTTTACCTTCTAAGTACTGGGATTAGAGTTATACATCAACATATCTGATTTGTGTGGTGCTGGGGGTCAAATCTGGGGCTTTTTACATGCTAAGCAAGCACCCTACCAACTGAGCTACATTTCCAGCCCTGGTTGGCATTTTCTTAACAATCTCAAGCACTCAAAATGCTACTTTACGACTGTCTGCTTGTTGGAGCTGGAGACTTGGCTCAGAGGTTTAAGAGCAGTTGCTGCTCTTGCAGAGGACCTAGGTTCAGCTCCCAGCATCCACATGGTGGCTTGAAATCACCTGTAACCCCAGTTCCAGGGGTTCTGATGCCCTCTTCTGGCCTCCTCAGGCACCAGGCAGCCACATGGTACACATGCATACATATGCACATATGTACATGGTACATATGCAGGTACTCAGCCCACACACACACAAAATAAAAATATAAATCTTAAGAACAAAGATTATCTGCTTGCCAGTTGCTTACTTCTGAATGACTTCAAAGATTTTAACATGGTAGAGGGCTAACCCAAGGCCCACAGAAAAACTAGAGATGAACTGGGCAAAAACAAAACCCAGACATCACCTTCTGCCTCTATTCTGCTTACAGGGACCAAAGATATAGTTTAGGTTATGTTATAGTTTACAGGAGCCTGAGGTTACCCAATTTCCTGTTTTCAGTACAGAACTAAAATTGCTATCCATCTTGTAGTGCTCCATGGCTAGGAAGATGGTGTTGATTATGATGCAGATGGTGATGGCCAGCTCTGTGAAAGGGTCGGTCATTATAATCCTCAGGGTCTTCTTTATGCACAGCCACTGGGGGCTACAGTCCCACACCAGGTACTTAGAAGCCAGGTTTTCCCCAAATGGGAGACAGGGCTCCTGGGATTTTTCTTGTTCTGGAAGAGAATGGGAGAATAGTTGAGGTATTGACTCAGAAACACCCTGGCTGCTTTTGGCCTAAGTGCATTCCTTCTTCTCTTCTCCCTCCTCCCTCCTCCCTCCTCAGGATCTTTTGTGAATGGTAGCCAGTCAAACAGGGCACTGACTGTTTAACCAGAGAGGTTTTTCTGCCAAGCCTAGTGTAGAAGAAACATTTCTACGACTAGCATTGGCATAGTTGAGCATGTTAAGTCTTTGTAATTTTCTCTTGAGCATCTAGGAAGTACACCACACTGTTAAAGACGCAGATGCAGAGGCCAACTTTGACTGGCTATGGGCCCACAGGAGAGACTGAGATACACACAGGTTCTGCTCTCTTGAGGGTCCACAGTGATGGCTATAACTGCACTGGGGACTACCAGGGCTTAGGAGAAGAGAAGAAAGTCAGGTAAGGTGCTTGTAAGTATAGAAACAATCAACAGTACAGGGAAGGTTCAGGGTTGTCAACTTGACAGGAGCTGGAGCTACCAAGGTAATAAGCCTCTGGGTGTGTCTATGAGGGAGTTTCTAGGTTGCATTGAGGCTAGAGACCTACCCTAAATGCAGGAGGCACCATTCCATGGGCTGGAGTCTTGGGAATGAGTAAGCCAGCCAGCTAAGCGCCAGCATCCATCTCTCTGCTTCCTGACTGCAGACACAATGTGATGAGCTGCCTCACACTCCTGCAACCACGTCTTCCCCATCGTGATGAGCCCAAATCAGTCGTTCCTTGCTTAAGTTGTCTTGTATGTATTTTGTCACAGCACCAAGTGATTAATACAGGAATTCTGTCGTCTGTTTGACTTCAGGCCTTCATTGGTTGCACCCTGATTTGATGGGTAACATTCTAGGGACTCAGGAAGGCCAAGTCAAAGGTGCTAAGGGACCCATCTGGCCCCAGTTTGCAGGGATTCTATTACCTGCTATTAATCAGAGCTGACTTTTGCCCATGTCATATTGTTAAGTCTGACTTTGAGAACAACTGCCACTTCCTGTGGAAAGCCTGAAGTGTTCTCTTCTTGGCTGGCTTTTATGTTTACCCCTCCAGTTTGTAAAGCCCTATCTGTGCTCTGGGTCTGAAGTCTCATCATATACCCAGCCAGTTCCCCAACCAGGACCCCACTCAAAGTGGCACTCAGCTCAGAAAAGCCCACTTCTTTTAAAAAATATTTTATTGATTTTTTGAGACTTTCAGTTCATGTATTTTGATCATATTCAGACCCCATCTCCACTCCCACCTACTGCCCCCACTTCATGTCCTCTATAGCTTCTCTCTTTTATATTTAAGGCTCCATCAAATTTAATTTGTGGTCCCCAGATGCTCTTGGGTGTGCATCTGGTCAACCTACCAGGTATCACACCCTTAAGAAAACTGACTGTCCTTCTGCCAGTAGCTATTAAATTCCAATAGGGCCTTGGCTAGTGCTGGGGCTCCTTGCCCACCACCCCCATCCATGCTGGGGTTTTGTCTGGTTTGAACTTACACCAGCCCCACTACTACAAAGCTACTCTGCTCACACACTCCAGAGACATTGAAGTCTCTCTCCATGTGTTGGTTCCCAAGAAGCCCCCTTTGTGGGGGGGCTTTTGAAAAACTGGGGAGCAGGACTAGAAAGACATTAGTGAAGTCATGCTTTCACGAACTTACCCTGCATAGTGATGGTCAGGATGCTGACAGCACTCAGTGCCCTCTGCCTATGGAAAGGGTCTACACGGTCATCAAAGAGTTCCACTGTTAGGTTCTGGGACAATCTTTTGGTTTGCTCAAGGAGCTGTGGCTGTAAGAGAAAAGGTATGGTGGACCTTTTAAAGGCAGGAGTAGCTGTTCACCAAATTTCATCAAGATGCTAAATGAGGAGGCTGAACGTTTTCTACAGATCCATTCGCCTCATCTTCACAGCAGGCTAAATGCTCAGGTTTCTTTCCTCATCTTTAATAGACCAGAGAAATAAGACTCGACAACTCATAGTCCTTACTCATGCACAATTTTTGGAGTTTTACTTTCACGTTTCATCGGTTTTCAACAAAGGACACACAAAACTTCCTCTACCTTAGTGATGATAACCTTTGCTATTGTATATCATCCATATCTCATTCCTGTGTCCCACAGTCCACTCAGTACCTCTGCTGGGATGTCCCACAAGCACCTCAAAATTGATATATCCAAAATTGAACTGGCCATCTTTCTACCCCTTTCTTCCTTCAGCATACCACCTTCCATCAAGTTTTCTTCTTGAGCCACAAGTCCAGGCTCACATCCATCCTCGTCCAATGCAGTTGTCAAATATCATCTTCTGTAGATCATGAAATGTGTTCATCTCTCTTCACCCTCGTTGCCTTTTCTTGAGCTAGCTTCTATGAATGCAAACATTCCCTCCTGGAAGGAGGAGGGAGCCTTCTAAGAGTCGGGATGTTAAGGCATAGGAAGCTCAGAAAGTAAAAGTCTCCTAAAGTTCCAATACAAAGTTTATAAAACATGCTATTTATCTTTTGTGTGTATACATATGGGTACACACATTTCACAGTGTAAGAATGAGGGTCAGAGGGCAACTTGTAGGAATTGTTTTCAGTCCTAGGGATTGAATTCAGATTGTCAGGCTTGGCAATAGTTGTCTTTCACCGCTGAGCCATCTCACCAAGCCCCTTCCACAAATGAGCTGGTTGTCTTTGTCGACTTGATGCAATAACTAGCATCAGCTGGGAGGAGGGACTGTCAACTGAGGAATTTCCTCCATCAGACTGGCCTGTGGGGCATTTTCTTGATTACTGATTAATGTAAGAGGACCCAGCCCACTGTGGCTGTATCATCCCTGGGCAGGTGGGTCTCGGCTGTATAAAATTATACATGAGCAAGCCTGGGAGAGCAAGCCAGTAGTTGGACTTCCTCTATTGTCTCGGCCCCCAGATTCCTACCTTGAGTTCCTGCCCCGACTTCCCTCAATGACAAACTGTAACCTGTAAGAGGAAATAAACTCTTTCCTCCCCAAAGCTGGTTTTGGTCAGGTGTTTTAGCATGGCATCAGAGAAGCACATCCAGACACAAAGGTTATAAAAGGAGTAAACCATTTCTAGAGAAAGAAGACACTTTGGTTGAGCTGACACTGTACACAGGGACCTCCAGTGGTACAGCTTTTGTGAGTGGTCATGGTACAGCTTTGCTGAAGCAGCTGCCATTGAGTGACTCGTGATTCTGCAATTAACTGCTTGCCCATGCTCCTAGAAACTCCAACAAATCCACTGGCTCCCTAAGCTGGACTTGGGTGAAACTGTCTCTTTGGTCTGTCTTTGGCACTTTTCTGGGTGAATGGACAACATTGTCTAAGCCCTCCTGTAAGCTGCTGCTGCCTCTTACAGGGTTACTGTGGCAACATCTTAATTGACTTCCTCTAGTCTCCTCTTCAATGTATTTAGGCTGGTACAAAAGGAGCTTCAATTTTAAACCTTGCATTTTAATTCATTATAACTAGGCTCAAACATATCTTTATTAATCAAAACAAGAACCATCACAACCAACACATTTTTGCAAATAAGAAATAAGTTTGTTTAGGCCTGGAGGGATGGCTCAGCAGTTAAGAGTGTCTGCTGCTCTTGCAGAAGACCTAGGTTTAGTTCCCAGCACCCAGACAGAAGCTAGCCACCACCTATAATGCCAGCTCTAGAAGATCTGATGCTTCTTCTGGCCTCCACAAGTACTGCATATGTGTGGTACCCATACAGACATGCAGACAATTGCTCACGCACATAAAAATAGTAAGAAATAGTGTATTCATCCAATATTTTCTGGGCTAGAGAGACAGCTCAGGGGTTGAGAGCACTGGCTGCTATTGCAGAGGACCCAGGTTCAAATCCTAGCACCCACATGGCAAGGAGCAACCATCTCTAACACCAGTTCCAGGGGACCTGACACCCTCTTGTGTCCTCTGTGGGCATTGCATGACACAGGTGCCCTTACATACATGCAGACAATGCACTCATACACATAAAATAAAAATTAATGAAGCATGAAATAAAAATTAAGTATTTTTCTACACCCTGCTGGTTGTGGAAGTATTTCCCCATAAAGAGTCATTATGACTGAAGAGTGATGGTCAGGTGAGTATGACAGATGAGGCAAAATTCATAGTCCAATTTGCTCAACTTTTGAGGTGTTGGTTATGCTGTGTGTGGCTGGGCACTGTGGTGGGCAAGAACTGGGCCCTTTCTATTGACTGATGCCAGCTGCAGGGGCCACAGTTCTCACCAAGGCCAGCTGCAGATGTGCTTCTAAGGGCAGCTCATCTAGTGTTACACCCTGCAGGATAGGATCAGACCAGCAGCAGACTACCAAACAACGGCCCTGGCCTTTTTGCTGGTACAAGTTTAGCTTTAGAAAGTGCTTTGGAGTTTCTTCTTGATCCAGTCACCATCATTGGTCAGCACATAAAATCCACTTTTCCTTACATGTCACAATCCCATGAGAAATGGTTCATTGTTGCTGTATAACATAAGAAAGACAACAGTTCAGTGATTTTAATTTTCAGTCAGCTCATGTGACAGCCTGTTATGGAGGTTTTCCAACTTTCCAATGTGTGTGTGTGTGTGTGTGTGTGTGTGTGTTTGTCTTTTTGAGACAGGGTATCCCTGTAGCCCCAGCTGTCCTGGAACTCACTCTGTAGATCAGATTGGCCTTGAACTCATAGAGTTCCTCCTGCCTCTGCTTCCCAAGTGCTAGGATTAAAGGCATACACCACCACGCCCCACTTCCAATGAGTTTTAAATGTCAAACGACTGTTGATTGAGCCACATTGCATTTTTTGGCAACTTCTGTGCTTGTAAGAGGACTGGCTTCAATAATCACTCCAGTTGGTCACTGTCCACGTCCGATGGCTGCTCTGCTCCTCATCTTCAAGACTCTTGTCTCTTTTGCATTGTACATTTGTTAGCAGCCTCTAAGCCAAATGCACGGACATGTCAGTATACCTGTATTGTGTCACACATATTGTGTCACACATGTGTGACACAGATACACTGCCATGCATGCACACAACACACACATGTGTGTGATGCAGGTACACTGGCATGCATGGACACACACACAGGTACACTGGCATGAATGCACACAACACACATGTGTGACACAGGTACACTGGCATACATGCACACAACACACATATGTGTGACACAGGTACACTGGCATGCATACACACAATACACATGCATGACACGGGTATACTAGCATACATACATATAATATGCACATGCATGACACAGGTACACTGGCATACATGCACACAATGCACACATACATGACATGGGTACACTGGCATGCATGCACACAATAAACACATACATGACACAGGTACACTAGCATACATGCATATAATATACACATGCATGGCACAGGTACACTGGCATACATGCACACAATACACACGTGTGTGACACAGGTACACTGGCATGCATGCACACAACACACACATGTGTGACACAGGTAGACTGGCATACATGCATCTAATACACACATGCATGACACAGATACACTGGCATGAATGCACACAATACATACATGCATGACACAAGTACACTGGCATGCATGCACACAATACACATACATGACACAGGTACACTGGCATACATGCACACAGTACACATACATGACACAAGTACACTGGCATACATGCACATAGTACACACACATAAAAAAGAAATAAAGCCAAAAAATCTTTTGAGATTATATTCCAATATGAAGCAAATTCCAACACTGCGAAAACCTCTTAGATTTGCACAAACCTATACCCCCAATTTCAAAAACGCACATCTCACTCTCTTGCTTAAAACCTTTCAGAGTTCTCACATCCTGCTCTTGGCATAAAGAGCGAAGGAACCCTATGGTTTGATTTTCAGGCCTCTGTGACTGTCTCCAGCTCACCATGATAGGCTTTGACCTCTCTCAAGTTTCCAAACTCTCTCAAACACAGACATGCACACACATGCACATACACACAGACACACATGCACAGATACATACATATGCACAGCACACATGTGCACACCTGTACATGCACACATATACATACACATGCACGGAGATGGACACACCACACATACCCATTATACACACATACATGCACATACCAAACATGTACCACTTATATTCACATACTGTACACCCATTACACACATGCCCTATAAACCTATAATTGCACACCAAATATATATATCACACATACACATACCACACAACACACCTGCATGTGCACACATACATATATATGTCACACGCACCACACACACATATACAAATATCACACATGCATATGCCGCATACATCATACACACACATGCACATACAGACACTAACACCCTAACTCTAGGACATTCACCTATTCCCTGTGTGGTAGTGGCTTGATAACGTCCTTTTGCTGGAACCTCCTTTCCACATATGACCACTTTACACTCTTCTGCCATGAACAACTGCTTCAATAATCTACTCGCATGCTGCTGTCTTTGGGTGTGCTTCAGAAGGAGCCAGCGGACACACTACTCTCCCCCTGTGATTGCACAGTGACCATCACACAGTCAGTCCACTGGATTCTAAACTGCCTCCTTGTTTGTATGCCTTCATTTAAGGTTATAAATTCTATCAAGTAGGAATCATGTGTTTCCAGTACATACCTCAGCACCAAGCAAACAGTGAACAGTGTGCTAGGGTTTGAATGAGAACTATTTCCCACAGGCTCACGCATTTGAATGCTTGGCCCCAGATTGGGGGTCATTTTAGAAGGTTACGAACCCTTTGGAACACGGTACCTTGCTGGCTGACATCAGCCATTATGGGCAGGGCTGGATTCCAGTCTAATTCTCTGCTTCCTGGTAGGCTGCTACGATGTGACCACTGTGCCACCCACAAGCCTACCAATAAGGACTGAGCTGCTCTTGACATCATACCTTCTCCGGCAGGGTGGACTAAAATCCCCCGAAATGGTAAGCTGAAATCTTTCCTTCCTTAAGTTGTTCTGTCAGGAATTTTGTCATTGTGACAAAAAAAATAATAATAAATACACTATAACTGTTTACATAGATATTTCTAAATAAGTAGCTGAATGACAGTCTGACTGTACCTGTGTGTTTGCAAATACCTGAAGGAGTAAGTGAGTGGATGAAGGAAGAAATCCTTTTTGATTGGACTGTCAGTAGATCCCCCCACCCCATAGCACAATGGCACCATTAATCCTGGGGACAGGACTCACATTTTTAGAGGACTCTTCATCTGTATCTGATCCTGAGGTTCGGTCTGTCTTAGATCCTCTCATAAAGAAGGACTTTCTTGACTTATTACCAAAAACCTTTCTCTTCTTTTGGGAAAAGGACGATGCTTGAAGGGAATTGAGTGAACTTCTGTCAATTCCCATGGCAACCAGAGCCTTTGAAAGTGAACAAAAGCAATTAATGAATAGATTATGCCTGCCCGTGAACACTGCAGATGACCGCAACCTTATGAGGTACTTTCCACTCTTGGTAATGCTGAGCCACTTCTTAGATCGCTCTTCAGCTCATCTGAATATTTTAACTCTGACATTATTTATCTGGAGAATGTCCCATTTTCACACAGTCATAGCAGTTGTGGAAGGTGGATTGTCTCTTATACATTTCTGTACTACTAATCATTAGCACAGTGTCTAGTAAATGCAGGGAACTCAATAAATGCTTATACCTGGTAATGTGTACATGGGCTTCCAGCTGACAAATCTCCATAGAGGCATGCATAGTATAAATTACCGCTTGGTCCCTATCCTAAAAATCTTAAAATCGAACCAGAGAATGTCAAGATATCAGCAAAGATGATGAGAAGAGCCCCTAATGATGACAGGAACTCCGGGAAGGGGCCATAACCTGGCCTATTGTTCTGGAACCCCAGCTCCCCCCAGAAAATGCACTGAGAAAACCATCTTCAAATTTCCATAAGTAAGCCTGCAGCAGGCCCTGAATTTGCACATGCGTAAATTATATTCTGTAGCTAGTATCTTGGTGCATGTTCTAGGAAGCACAGGCTTCCAGAGCCCAAAAGGCATCTAGACCAAGTCTTCCCCGCTCTTGAGAATGTTGTGTCCATACTAGTTTGAGAGGAACAGCAGCAGAGCCAGCCTCCAAGGGGCTCAGAGTCTCAGTAAAATGGGGAGAGAAAGGGAGAGACCAGACCCAAGAGGTGGGTGGCCTTCCGCCTCAGGTCATGAGTGTCTTCACACCCCATTGTCTAACTCCATGCATCCCTACCTCTTTCCCCTCCTTTAACAGCTGCTGGGCTTCTTGGAACATCCTTTCTTTGGCCTCTGTCTCTGCAGCCACGTTCCTGTTCTGCTCTTCATAAGCCATGGTAACGACAGCCAGGGTTAAGTTAATCAAGTAGAAAGAGCCCAGGAAGATGATTATCACAAAAAAGAAGACTGAGTAGAGCCCGGAAGTCCGCAGGGTCTGTGAGGACAGAGCACACACTTGCATCTGATGTGTCTTCCACAGCCATGACCATAACCTGCAGCAAGGTTTCCCCGTGATAGCTGGCCTGTACCATCCTCTAGCAAGTATGTCCAACCCATGGCCATGGGCTACATGTGGCCCAGGATAGCTCTAAGTGTGACCCAACATGAGATCATCAGATTAATTAAAACATAATGTGATTTTTGTGGGCTTTGGGGTACCCTTAGAGGCCAGAAGAGGGTATCAGATCTCTTAGAACTGGAGTTATGGGTGGTTGTGCACTGCCTGACTTGGGTGCTGGGAACCAAATTTGGGTCCTCTGGAAAAGCAGGATGTACTTCTAACCATGGAGCGATTTCTCAGCACCAGTTGCATGGTTTGTAAGGGGGAACTTTGTAGGTAACAACATCATGTTGCAATGTCAGACAAATGACAAATGTATACTCTAACAACCTAAAACACTGGTTGAACACCCTTGTGTGGTCTAAGACAATACTTCTTGGTCCATATGGGCCAGGGAAGCCATAAAAGATTAGACACCCCTTCTAGACTCCCATTTACCCAATAAGACTGTCATATACTCAAGGAAGAGGTAACCTCCCTGGCATTATTATTTATGACTTGCTCAATGATATATGCATTCTTTTAACTAGAAAAGGTAAGAGCAAGAGTATAAGAGCTGCACCTACAGGCAGTGGGATAATGTATCATATGTAGAAAGAGGAGTCTTACAAACATCACATGCTTAATCTTCATAGAGTTTCTAATATAGTTTCTGAATCAAATTCAGTTGTACAGCCATTATAGATAAGGAACAGATGACAAAGTAGGAGCTGTAGGTAGGGCTTAAATGAACACTAGATAAATAGGTTAGTAATACAGGGCAAGATCACAGAGGGAGGGAGGAAGGGAGTACCTAAATAGATACCTGTTGGTATAGCTTCTCCCAGGAATCTTGAGTCATAAGCCGGAACATGGCAAGAAAAGACCAGCCAAAGTTGTCAAAATTGGTGTAATTATAGTCTGGATTAAATTTGGTTTTAGTGCAGGTAGAATTATTGGGACAGGGTCTAGAAATTGGAAACAAAGGAATAAAGAAAGAATTATATTTCCTCTACCCAATTCTCCTGATACAGTGCTGCAGAGGGCCTTCATGGAGAAAGCTTTGGAGAAGCTTCCACCTCTGCCTGCTGAGCTTCTCACTACCCACTGAATGCAGCCTCTAATTGCTTATCTGATGAAGAAATTCATATTAACAAGGTTTCCTATTCCATCTCTCTTCATGACAGCAAAGAGCTGGAACCAACCCAAGTGCCCATCAGCTGACAGGTGGATAGAGAAAATGTGGTACATCTACACAGAGGAGTTCTATGCAGTGGTAAAGAAAGATGACATCATGAGCTTTGCAGGTAAATGGATGGAGCTAGAAGATATCATGCTGAGTGAAGTAACACAGTCCCAAAAAAAACAAACTACGAATGGTATCCCTCATTTGTGGGTGCTAGCGCCAATTACCTAATTGTATGGCTAACTGAGAAGAAAAAATAATGAAAAAATGCATAGGTGAAAATCACATGAATGTATGAAGGGGACTAGAAAATAAAAGCAGGGGGCTGGAGAGATGGCCTAGCTGTTAAGAGCGCCGACTGCTCTTGCAGAGGACCAGGGTTCGATCCCCAGCACCCACATGGCGGCTGAGAACTGTCTTTAACTCCAGTTCCAGGGGAATCCAACACCCTCTTCTGACCATGCAGCATTGCATGACACAGGTGCACAAACCTGCATGCAGACAGTACATTCATACACACATGAAAATAAATAAATTAAAAAAGAAAATAAAAGCATAAAACTTTTAAAAAACAAGGTTTCCTATTTCTTTTATGTGTATGAGTGTTTTGTCTGCATGTATGTTCGTGCACCATGGGTGTATAATGCTCAAGGAGGTCAGAAGAGGGCAATGGATTCCCTAGAACCTGAGTTACAGCAAGTTGTGAACCTTTATGTGAGTACTAGGAACTGAACCTGGGTCCTCTGCAAGAGCAGCCAGTGCTTTTAACTGCTGAGCCATCTCTTCAGCCCCATTAACAAGGTTTTCATTGAAGAATTAAGTACAGTGACACAATGAACAGTAGCAATAAAAAAAAAAAAAAAAGCACGAGTCATTGTAGCTGCGGGTACCACACAAGACCTGCACAGGCTGCTGCCTTTTGACATTCCATCAGGGTATGGAAAAGGGATCATGAGACTCAACCCAGCTCCAGGGAACAGCTGACAGTTAATGGTGACTGGGGGAAGGTGCCACTTCGTTCAGTGGTGTAGCCATTAGATAAGTTGACCTTGTCCCAATATAACCTCCCACCCATGCTCATGAAAACAATCCCTAATTAAACTCAGGGACAAACAGAGAAAGAGACAGAGAGAGACAGAGAGACAGAGAGAAAGAGGAGGGGGACTTGTCAGGAAGAAGAAAAGGTCCATCAAGTGAAGGAGCAGAAGTGAGGAGGACGATGAGGAGGTAATGACTAAAACTCACTATATACATACGTGAAACAAAGAACCAACCACAAATTGAAAAACAAAAATAAAATGAGATGAAAGAACACAAAAGATTGGAATTTAGCATAATACTGATTTGCATAATTAAAAAATAAAATATTTTGCAGCTTATACAAAAAAAAAGCACACATAATGGATACTAAATCTCTCTCCCATCCTTTGGTAGAAGTTATCTATTGGGTTCCAGTTTTCTATAGAGAAGCATATATGCTTATTTATTTATTCATGCATATCTTTTTTGTCTTTTTGAGATAGGGTCTCCCTTTTTAGTTCTAGCTGGCCTGGAGCTTGCTCTGTAGACCAGGCTGGCCTTGAACTCACAGAGATCCGCCTGCCTCTGCCTCCTGAGTGCTGGGATTAAAGGTGTGCGTCACCACGCCCCTCCTCATGCATATCTTTTATAACGTCGTAATGTAAACATGTTTTAAGACTCTCGTGTAGCTGTTTCATGAAATAATAGAGCTTCTTTTCTTATGAATAGTTATAACATATTCTAAGAGATTCTTTGATGTGTTATAGTCCTATTATTTATTTAGCTGTTCACTTACTGATAAATATGTAGGTTTCAAAGGTAAACACTCTTGGCTGGGGATGGAGCTCAGTTGGTAGAGTGCTTGCCTGGCATGCAGGAAGCCCCAGGTTTGGTACCCAGCACCACGTATGTGAAGTGTGGTGGCACATCCCTGTAATCCCACCATTGGGAAGTAGAGGCAGGAGGATCACAAGTTCAAGGTCATCCTAGGCAAGCACATAGTAAACTTGAAGTTGTCCTGTGCTTCATGAAATCCTGTCTCAAGGGACTAACAGATGGCTCAATGGTTAAGAACACCAGATAATCTTGCAGATGACCCAGGTCTGGTTCCAGCACTCACATTGAGGGCTTTCAACTATCCTGTTCCAGGGGGTATGATGCCCTCTTCTTGCCTAGAGGCATTGAACACACATGATCCACTTACATCTATGCAGGCAAAGCACAAATACATGTAATAAATATAAATAAAAAATATTTTTTAAAGTTTTACCTATCTCAAAAAAATTAACAATCTTTTGTCCTTAACAAACATTTGAAACTGAGTCTTTTCCCACAATGCCAAAGCCTACATCACTGACTATATCAACAAAATATACTATATTCTTGATTTTTAACAAGTAATAGAATTTTTCACATTTCAAAAAATATTGTTATTTTTAATTATTTATATATATATGTACATGTTGTGCATATTTATGCAGTGCCCACAGAGACCAGAAAAGGGTGTCAGATCCCCTGAAGCTAGAGTTACAAGCAGTTGTGAGCCATCCACCGGAACCAAACTTGGATCTTCTGTAATAGCAGTCTACAGTCCCAACTACTGAGCCATCTCTCCATGCTTTTTTTAACTATATGTAGCAAAAATCTTATAATGAAATCACTTGCATCTTTCTTTAATTATTTACACAGTCTCAACTGGACAAATGGTGACTTTTATGTTCTATCCCTAAGTAATTGCTTACACATGTTTATCAAGAGTCCACTATGGGGGCTAGAGAGACGGCTCAGCAGTTAAGAGCACTGGCTGCTCTTGCAGAGAACCTGGGTTTGGTTCCCAGCACCTCCATGGCAACTCATACAGTCTGTGACTCTAGTTCCACGGGAACCAACACCCTCCTTGGGCCTCTGCAGACATTGCAGCACTTGAGTATATTTACATGGAGGCAGAACAAGTGTACACAAATAATAATAATAATAATAATAATAATAATAATAATAATAGCACGTGAGATTCCTCTTACTGACCCTGACCCCTGCCAGCCTTGAACCCAGGCCAGCTCTGATTTCTCCACCTCAGATCCCTGGACTAGCTTCCTAACCCAGACTAGCTAAAGTCCCTAGTATAGATTGCTCAGTCCCCCTCAGGTAGTCCCACCTCCATCTTCCTTGGCTCCTGATCTGTCTGACAGACTTGCCAAACTAGGAGTTTGCAACTAAGCTACACAAACAATATAAATAGAACCAAAATTCATTTAAACAAAAGCAGAATAGAAGTTCCTTCTGGACACATAACCAACAAAGAATGTCTATATGTTCAAATGGCAGGGCAAAAGCACAAACCAACAGAATATGTCCCCAATAATACCCATTAGTCCTACAGAAGTGCACTACAATGAGAATCACTCTAAGGAACCCCAGGACACAGAATTTAACAGAACAATCAAAAACATGATCAAAGAACTCAAATAAAACACAAACAACTCAAAGAAGATAGGCATAAACTCGTGATGAAAGCTCAAGAATATACAAATATGTGGCTTAATCAATATAAAAAGCAATTCATGGCTTGGAAAGTGAATTCACAAAAGAGATACGAATAGTGAAGAAAACTCAAATGGAGATGAACAGGGAATTGAAAAACTCAATAAGCCACTTGGAAACAACAGGAGAAAGCCTCACAAGCAGAATGAATGAAATAAAAAACAACATCAAGACTGCATGGCAATGTTGAAGAACTGGACTCCTTAAGCAAAGACTATGTCAAATTTTAAAAAACACAGGAATAGAATATGCAGGAAATGTAGGACAACGTGAGAAGACCAAATTTAAGAATTATAGGCATACAGGAAGGAGAAGAATCTCAGGCCAATGGCATTGAAGAGATCTCCAACAGGATTATAGAAGAAAACTTTCCTAAATTAAGGAAAGACTTACCTATAGAGATTCAAGAAGTACATATACCAATCAGACACGACCAGAACAGAAACTCCCCATGGCATATCATTTTACACATAATATGTAAATTATTTTACATATAATATATAAAATATTAATGTGCAGAACAAAGAAAGAGTACTGAAATCTTCTAGAGAAAAAAAAGTAGCATATGTAAAGCAAAACCCATCAGAATCATGGCTGACGTCTCAATGAAAACTATGAAAACAAGAAGACCCTGAACCCAAGTAGCCCCAGTTCTAAATGACCATGGATGGCAATCCAGAATACTTTATCCAGTGAAACAATATATCATGGTCTAAGGGGAACAGAAAATTTTTCACAACATGAATAGGCTGAAAGAATTCATGTCCATCACATCAGCTCTACAGATAATACTCAAAGCAATACAAAGGACTGAAGATAGGAATGATTACATCCAAGAGGCTACAGAAAGAAAACAAAGGTATAAAAACAGAAACACAAAATAAGGCCACAAACACAAAGAAATTAAAACAACAGTATCCAATACACATCTTTCAATAATAACATTAAATATCCATGGCCTCAACTTCTCTGTCAAAAGACATAAGCTAGTGGGATGGATCAAGAAATGAAACCCATCTTTTTTTGTCTTCAAGAAATTCATCTCACCTTCAAAGAGAGACACTAACTTAGGGTGAAAGGGTGGAAAAAAATAGTCTAAGCAAATGGCTCTAAGAAGTAAGCAGGTGTCGCAATTCTAAAATCTGACAAAATAGACTTCAAATTAAAACTAATCCAAAGAGATTTTTAAAAAGGGTCACTTCATTCTACTCAAAGGAACAAGCAATCAAGAATATACCACAGTCATTAATATATATGTATCAAACTCTGATGCTCCCAATTTCATAAAAATAGTACTTCAGGATTATAAAACACAGATTAATCCCAACACAGTAATAGTAGGTGATATCAATACTCCATTATCTTCAATAGACAGGTCAACTGGATGCAGAATAAACAGAGATATGTGAGTTAAATGACATCTTACATGAAATGGACCTAACAGACATCTACAGACTATTCCACCCAAGCACCAAAGAATATAATTTCACTGGGTGTGGTTGCGCACACTTGTAATCCCAGTACTCAGGATTGTAATCCTGAGTAATCCCAGTACTCAGGATTGTAATCCCAGACTACAGTGCAATAAAGCCTATAATCAACAGCCAAAGAAGCTCTAGTAACTATATGAACCCATGGAAATGAAACAATACACTCCTGAATGATGAACAGGTCCAAAGACAAAATTAAGAAAGAAATAAAAGTATTCTTGAAACTAAATTAAAATGAGAATACAACACAACAAAACCTCTGGGACACCTTTAAAGCAGTTCTAAGAGGGAAGTTTATAGCTCTAATGCCTACATTTAAAAAATCAGAATGAGCATATGTAAATGACTTAAGAGTACAACTCAAGACTCTGAAAAGGCAAGAACAATCCCACCCCAAACCTAGTAGATGAGAGTAAATAACAAAAATCAGAGCAGAAATTAGCGAAATAGAAACAGAAAGGAACACACAAAAAATAATGAACCTAAGATGTTTAATGTTCTTCGAAACATTAAACAAGCTAGACAGACCCTTAGAAGAGTTAACCAAAAGAAATAAAGAGCAAATCCAAGCTAAAAGAAATCAGAAATAAAAGGGCTGGAGAGATGGCTCAAGAACATTAGGTGTTCTTGCAGAGGACCAAGGTTTTGTGTGTGTGTGTGTGTGTGTGTGTGTGTGTGTGTGTGTGTGTGTGTGTGTGTGTTTGTATGTGTATGAATGTACTGTCTGCATGTAGGTTTGTGCACCCGTAGGACCAAGGTTTTATTCCCAGCACCCACATGGAAGCTAACAACTGTCTTAACTCTAGTTCTAGGGGATCCAATGCCCTCTTCTGACCTCCATGAGCATTGCATGATACAAGTGCACTTATATATATCCAGATAATACACTCATACATGGAAATTTAAAAATAACAGTTTTTTAATATAAAAGAAGACAGACTTTCTTCTTAATCGCACTCCTTCAGTCCAAATCCAAAGCCAGGTGTGCCATAGACCCTGAAAATTCTACTTATTAAAAGGGACTAAATGCTATTTCTTCAGAGTGCACCATGTAACATCTTAGTTCAGAATATACCCAATAAATTCTCATTCTCACCACAGAAGCACTGATGGCTTAAGAGGAAGATGTTAAGCTATTCCTTTGCTCTCTGCTCTCTGTAGGAATCCATACACATAGCCATATTAACTATAGGGAGCTGTGGTGGTCAACAGATCAGCAGAAAGAAGTTTCTCTGGCAGTCCTATGCTGAGGGATGCATGGAACAGGAACCAATGTCTTCACCAAGTTTTTGGTCACAACATCCTTTATCACCTTGAGAAGTCTTGAAGATCCATTTCATAGAGTTAAAATATCACTGAATTTTAGTGCATGGGGGGGGGACACTACCCATTCAACATAATTTAGGGAAAGCCTGCTATATCCACTTGGAACCAATATTTAATTGAATAATGCAAGTCTAAGCTTGCATAAGCCAAGCATGGTCACACATGCCCTCAAGTCCCAGGGACTTCAAAGGCTGTGGAAGGAGGATTGTGAGTTTGAGGAATGTGCAATAAGACTTTGTCTTTAAAAACAAAAAGTAGATGTCTGGAGAGACGGCTCAGTGGTTAAGAGCACTGGCTGCTCTTGGAGAGGTCCTAGGTTTGGTTCCCAGCACCCACATGGCAGCTAAAACCAATCTGTAACTCCAGTTCCAGGGGATTCGGTGCTCTCTTCTGGCTTCTGCAGGCATGTGCCAAGCATGGGTACACTTACATACTTCTAGACAAAGCACTCATACACATACAAATAAATGTAAATTATTGAAAATATATTAAAAACAAAAATAAGTAAGTAAATAAATAAATCTGTTAGACACAGGAAACTGGCATGATTGAGAATTGCCACCATGCCCCTGCTAGTTATCACACGAACAATGTTTAACAATTATTCTAAAAGGTCTAGAGGTGCTCAGCTTGGGAGAAAAACAGACTGCATCAAGCTCTTACCTGCTGCCAAGCCAGGTGCCACACATTATGAACTCTTTGGAATTGTTCTCCCTTTCAAAGCAATGCTCTGGGGGAAGAAAGAGTCATATATTAAGATTTAAAATACTAACAGTATAATATAAAAGAGTAGCAAATATGTCAGAGTATGTTTGAAATGTTTAATCTTCTAAAACAATCGGTGTGGCCAGCCAGAAAAGAACAGAGTCCTGAGCTCTCAGGAATGAGAAAGAGGAGGGAAAAAAAAAGAAAGGGGAAGAAGGAGCAACCAGATCTCCATCACCATTTCATGGGCCAACATGTACTATAGGAATCCTTGAGTGGATCGGAATCCAGCCCCAAGAAGTAGTAGAACAGGACTCAGCCATGACATCCACAGAGAGAGAATGCAACAACATGGGGTTATGACCCGTAAAAGAGGAGTAGGCCTGACGTTAGCACAGAGAACATAGGCACAGAAAGAAGTGTTAGTGTTGGAGAAAATACTTTAGAGAGTGGAGAGCCTGTAAGTTTCTGGTTTCCTTTGGCCAAACCTAGCCATTCTGAGCACACTCTGCAGATCACGGCAAATGGTGGAGCTGGGAACAATATTGCTCTTATGGACAGGGTGTTCGGTTTTTCCTTCTCCAGAGAAACCCAAAGCATGGGATGATTCTCTACAAAATATATCTATTTGCATAAAGCCTCAGGATGGACAGTATAGCCTTGCTCCTGAGAACAAGCTACAGCATCCTGTGAGTGGGGGATAAATGAAAGTTAATCACGCACGAGCCAAAGAGTAGGGAACTTACCGTTGAATGAAATGTTAGAGTCACAATTGCTCTTGACACATTTCTGGTTTAGATTTCCCATGAAGAGCTGCTGACCCACCAAGGCAAAAATGCTGAGACAAAACAGGGTGAGAACCATCACATCCACAAGCTTCTTCACAGAGCGCAGCAAGGCCCCCACGATAACCTTCAGACCTGAGCAAGGGGAGAGATGTTGGGAGAAGAATCCTTTAACCTCTAACCAGACATGAGCAAGGGGCAAGGAGGGAACAGCCAAGGTCTTGACTGTTCATTGAGAATCGATCTGCCTAAGATTCTGATGCCTTGCATTCTTACTCAGAGTCTGGACCTTACACGGCTATCAAAATGGTCGACTGCTCTGCCTTAAGTCTTTACCCATGCCTTATGCCTACCTCGGGGCTGCTCTGAGGAGCAAATTATAAGACGTTGAGCCGAATCATGTTGCATGGACACAGGAGTCGTTTGAAAGACAGCTGTGAAGGCCCTTTCTAGCTGGCTGTCACACACAGCATCGAGACTAAAGGAAGACCAAGTCAGAGAATGAGGCAGACCCGGACTAAGCATTTAATAGTCACTGCCTGTTATTGCCAAGGTCATGAGGGGCTACGGGACACAGCTACACTGAAGTAGCTGGGGCAAGGGAAGAGCTTTGTTTAGATCCAAATAATAGGACATCTCAGAGGAAAAACCTAGATTACTAGTTATGATAGAGTATTTTGTTTGTCATTCACTAATTCACTCAAGAAAGATTCACTAAGAACATACAATGTCCATGCAAAGACAGCAAAGATACAAAACTAATATTTAAAATAGGTTCTTCCAAGGAAAGTTGGGAAAAGCCCTGATTTGTACCATTTACTGGAACTGTGTGGTACAGATCTTAAATCTTCCTTACCCCCATAAATTTCAAGCTATAAACATAATGCCACTAGATAATCCCGAAATTTATATAAAAACACAAAAGACCTCGAATAGCCAAAGCAATCCTTTGTAGAAAGACCAAAGCTGGAAGTCTGACAATACTTGATCTCAAATTATACTACAGAGCCATAGTGACAAACACAGCATGGTACCAACACAACAACAAGATGCATGTAAACCCCTGAAACAGAATACAGGCTCAGAAATAAATCTGTGCAAGGATGGCCACCTAATTTTTGAAAAAGGTATAAAAAATATACACTGAAAAATAATTTCTCTTCGATAAATGGATGCCGGGAAAATTATATTGGCCACATGTAGAATAACAAAAACTGATTTGTACTTCTGCACAAAGACCAATTACAAATGGATTCCAGACCTTATCGAAGGACCTGAGTCTCTGAAACTATAAAGGAAAATATAAGGGAAACAATTTAAAATATAGGCAATGACATTCTGAGAAGAACACCAAAGGCTCAGGTAAGAATTCTGAGAATGGACAGCAGAGGAATTAATCAGCAAAGTAGAGACCTGAGTTCAGATCCCAGTACCCATATAGAAAGCCAAGTAGGGGAGTGCAAGCCTGTACCCCAGTACTGGGTGGGGCGCAAAGACAGGCAGATCCTAAGGGCTTGCTGGCCAGGCAGTTTAACTAAAAAAGCAATCTCTGGGCTGGCTGTGGTGCCTCATACCTTTAATCCCAGCACTCAGGAGGTACAGGCAGGCAGATCTCTATGAGTTCAAGGCCAGCCTGGTCTACATAGCAAGCTCCAGGCCAGCTGGGGCTACAGGGAGACTCTATCTCAAAAAGACCAAAAAAAAGCAATCTTCACACTCGATGAGAGACCCTTTCTCAAAAAAGTAAAGACTGATGGAAGGGGACTCATGATATCAACCTCAGGCTTCCACATGCACAAACATGAGTGGGTGTACCTGCACACACACACACACCACATGCATATACCATACATATACCATACATACATATAAATAAAAGAGGAGGAGAAAGATGAGGAAGGTAGAAGGAAATGGAGGGGGAAGAGAAAAAGCAAAGAGTCTCTATCACAGTAGAAAGGGTTATCACCAAGAAAAAAGACAACAAATAAGCCAGCGTGGTGGCAGATGGCTTTAATCCCAGCACTTGAGAGGCAGAGGCAGGAGGATCTCTATGACTTCAAGGCCAGCCTGGTCAACAACACAAAAAGACAACAAATGATGCCAAGGGTTCAGGGAAAGTGGAATTGTGAAAGCAATCCTGAACAAAAAGTACGGTGATGGAGCTATTTCAACACCCAGTTTCAAATTTATTACAGACCCTTAGTAACTAAAACTTCATGGTATTGGTACAATAACAGACGCAGATCAACAGTATAGAATAGGGGACCCAGAAATAAACCCATGTGGCTAAAGGCATCTGATTCTCAATAAAGGTGCTAAAAACATACTTTGAAGGAAATATACTCTTTATTTATTTTTTTTCTTTTTATTGATGCTTTGTGTATTTCATACATCATTTTCCAATTCAGTTCAGGCATATATCCCCTTCCCTTTCCCCCACCCCACCCCTACCCATCCCAGATCATGCATTTTGCCTTAACTTTTCTGCATCTTTCTGTTTTTTTGTTTTGTTTTCATTTTTTTTTAACAATAAGTGATAATTTGTGAGTACAAGCATCCTTCATGTAAAACCAATTTGCAAGCAGTTGTGCCCAAACCCACACAGCTCATGGGTCCCACCATCCAGCAGGGGGGGCTTGTATGTTCAATCAAGTTGATCAAATGAGTGTCCAGTCTATATTGTTGTAGTTTCACCATTCACCCCAATCGCAGCCCTTACATTCTACCACGCCCCCTCTTCCGCAGATTGTTCCCTAGGCTTAGAAAAGGGGCACAGGTGGATGAGAAGCAAAACAGTCTACTTTCTCTGGAGCTGTTGTCTTGGTCTCTAGTCAATTCTGGCTGTTTTCTTTCATGGGCTGCCAGCTTGTCCAGGCATAACCTTTCGATCCTACTAATGAAGCACATGCAATTAGATATATAGGTATTTAAACAGTATAATATATAGCCTTTCGATCCTACTAATGAAGCACACGCAATTAGATATATAGGTATTTAAACAGTACTAATTGTTATGGTAGGTTACTTTGGTATAGACACAGATGTTTGGATGGTATGTTAATCCATGAATTACATTTTCTTCTGTTAAGTATGACAGGGTCTTCGTGTGGTTTATAACATCTCCTAACCATTAGAGGATGTAAGCTTGTGGCATCAGCCGTGGGTTATTCCTCCAAGGAGAGAGCTAATAGCCAATTAGATTTGGGATATACAGACATATGGCTGCCACTGCTGCACAGTATTTCCAGGCAGATGAGGTGTAGCTGGTGCTGACGGAGGAGTCTTGCTTGACTCAAGGAGACCTATATTTGCTTTATTGGTTTAGTGGCCTTTGGTAACACTCTCTGGCATTCCAGAGACCATCTGTATACTTGCAAGTGCGGTCTCCATACATCTTTCCCATGTTTATATCAGGTCTTCAACAGCAGGGCCTTATCGCCTCTCTTCCTGCAGATATCCCAGTTTGGAGGCAAGGAGCCTTTACCTTTTGTGGGGGCTTGGATCCCCTGGCCAACATCTCCTTGGTAGAATAATCCATTGTTGATGTCAGAGCTCCTGTATTAATATATTTTGTTTAAGTGCATAGCTTAAGGAGACTTTAGCATTATATTTGGTTCTGAATAGAGAATAATCCTTTTCACAGTTTCTATGTCCATTAGTCAATTAAAGAAGGCAGTTTTACTGATTTTACAAGAGAATACCTCTATAACAGCTGGCTCCAATCTACAGCTGGAGAACGACCTCATCATCATCTTATTTCTCCTTATTCTATGGGGGGGAGTTAAGAAAGTCTCTTGTATTAAAACCTTTGCGGCACCTAGAAGGTAAGCTTCGTTAGGAATCATTAAAAATAGTTGTTACTAGTAGGATCCACAGAGGGGCCTGATGTCTGCAGCAATCTGAGGCATTTCTTCCCTTCAATGCCCAGAGGAGTCAATCCTTCTGCTGGCACTTTCTGGTACATCCTACTCACTGCAAAGCTGCATTTTCTTTCTCAGCCATTAAGTTGGTGATACTCTGGCCTGTTGGAACATACAAATCCTTTCCCATAGTTAGTTTTAAGATTTGGGTTGCAAGGTTTTTTGACAAAAAGTTTTCATATCTATCTATATCCCCCTTTTTTATTTAAGGTTTTTATTTTTGACCCATGAGTCTCAAAAAAGCAGTTGTTTTATACATACCTATAGGGTGGAATCAAGGCACAGATTTCATCAAGTTCACCCATGCTGTTTTGGGTTACTGTATGTGATTAACTTGGGAAACAAAGTTTATTTTTGAGTTAAATCATCCTATAGGTGAAAGAGATTGCTACCAGGTGATACTATATGACAGCAAAATTATAGAGAACATTTGTTTATACCAATCCCAAAGTAATTGTTATACAGATTTTAGTTAAAGCTAATGTGGACAAGAGCAATTTATATCACCAATTAACTCAGATGCATTACCGTTTTTATCAGTCTTCAAACCAATGTTGTCCAATATGCCCATATTTACTTTTACTAAGTCCTAAAACACCATGTATCTTGTAGACAGAGTCTGGGCAAAACTGGATACTTGTTGAACTCATGTCAATTAAACATGCACCAATCGAATATACACCCGTGTCCCTCTCCCACCCCTCCCACCCCTCCCGAGTCACTATTTCAGTCAGCCTTCTGATGCAATCTTTCTGTTGTTGTTCTTTTAATGTGCATCCCTCTCCACAAGAAATATTTATAACTGGGTTATTGGTACTAGCGTCCACATATGAGAGATACCATTTGTCGTTTGTTTTTCTGGGACTGTGTTACTTCACTTAACATGATGTCTTCAAGCTCCATCCATTTACCTGCAAAGTTCATGATGTTGTCTTTCTTTACTGCTGCATAGAATTCCATTGTGTACATGTACCACATTTTCTCTATCCACTCGTCAGTTGAGGGGCATTTGGGTTGATTCCAGTTTTTTGCTATTGTGAACAGAGCGGCAATAAATATAGCTGTGCATGTATCTCTGCAGTAAGATGAGTCTTGTGGGTATATACCCAGGAGTGGTATGACTGGGTCAAATGGCAGGATCATTTTGAGTCTTCTAAGGGTTCTCCACACTGTTTTCCATAGTGGCTGCACAAGTTTACATTCCCACCAGCAATGGATGAGTGTTCCCCTTTCCCCACACCCTCTCCAGCACTTGGCATCATTTGTTTTCTTGATCCTAGCCAGTCTTACTGGAGTAAGGTGGTATCTTAAGGTGGTTTTAATTTGCATTTCCTTAATTATTAGTGATGTTGAACACTTCTTAAGGTGTTTCTCAGCCATCTCTAATTCCTCCTCTGTGAAGTCTCTGTTCAGATCTTTGCTCCATCTTCTGAGTGATTCATTTGTTTTCTTTCTTCTTTGTTTTTTGAGTAGCTTGTATACTCTGGAGATTAATGCTTTGTCAGATGTATCTGCTGTGAAGGTTTCCTCCCATTCTGTGGGTTTTCTCTTCACTTCCTTTATTGTTTCCTTTGATGTACAGAAGCTTTTGAGTTTAATGAGGTCCCATTTGTCAATTGATGACCTTACTTCTTGTGCAGCTGCTGTCTGATTTAAGAAGTCTTTTCCTACACCTACGTCTTGTAGTCTGCTGCCAAGTTTCTCTTCTATCACCTCCAGAGTTTTGGATTTCACGTTGAGGTCTTTGATCCATTTGGAATTGACTTTTGTACAGGGTGAGAGGTAGGGGTTTAATTTCATTCTTCTACAGGTGGTGATCCAGTTTTGCCAACACCACTTGTTGAAGATGCTGTCTTTCCTCCAATGTGTCTTCTTGGCCTCCTTATCAAATATGAGATGGCTGAAATTGTATGTGCTCAGGTTTGGATCTTCAATTTTGTTCCATTGGTCAACTGGTCTGTTTTTGTGCCAGTACCAAGCTGTTTTTATGACTATAGCCCTGTAGTATAGTTTGATGTCTGGTATAGCGATCCCCCCTGTATTGCTCTTTTCGCCCAGAGTTGCTTTGGCTATTCGGGGTCTTTTGTTTTTCCAAATGAAATTGAGGATTCTTTTTTCCAAACCTGTGAAGAAGCTCTTGGGGATTTTGATTGGGATTGCATTAAATCTGTATACAAGTTTAGGTAGAATGGACATTTTTACTATATTTATTTTCCCAATCCATGAGCATGGGAGGTTTGTCCATCTCCTGATGTCTTCTTCAATTTCCTTCTTCAGAGGTTTAAAATTTTTGTTGTAGAGGTCCTTGGTATCTTTGGTTAGGTTCGTTCCTAGGTATTTTATTGTTTTTGAGGCTATTGTGAGTGGGAAGGTCTCCTTGTATTCCTTCTTCAGCTGCCTACTGTTGGTGTAGAGAAAGGCTACTGATTTTTCTAGGTTTATTTTGTATCCTGCCACCTTACTGAAGCTCCTAATCGTTTCTAGGAGTTTCCTGGTGGAGTTCTTAGCATCCCTTAAGTAGACAATCATATCATCAGCAAACAGGGATAGCTTGACTTCCTCTTTTCCTATCAGAACTCCTTTAATTTCCTTTTCCTGCCTTATTGCCCTAGCAAGGGATTCAAGCACTATGTTGAAAAGGAGTGGTGACAGGGGACAACCTTGCCG
The DNA here is from genome assembly GCA_009823505.1 of Rhizomys pruinosus. NCBI lineage: Eukaryota > Metazoa > Chordata > Mammalia > Rodentia > Spalacidae > Rhizomys > Rhizomys pruinosus. Next base: position 1,535,191 of record VZQC01008552.1, on the reverse strand, counting down.
AGTTCCTACCCTTAAGGGGAATGCTTCTGTCGTTTCCCCATTTAGGATGATATTGGCTGTGGGTTTCCTGTATATGGCTTTGATTACATTAAGATATGATCCCTCCAATCCAATTCCCTCTAGGACTTTAAACATGAACGGATGTTGGATTTTGTCAAAGGCTTTTTCCGCGTCAATTGAGATGATGGTGTGGTTTTTGTCTTTCAGCCCGTTTATATGCTTGATGATATTTATTGATTTTCGTATGTTGAACCATCCCTGCATCTCTGGTATGAATCCAACTTGGTCATGGTGGATGATCTTCTTGATGTGGGTCTGTATGCGATTTGCCAGTATCCTATTTAGAATTTTGGCATCTGTGTTCATTAGGGAGATGGGTCTATAGTTCTCCTTTTTAGTTGCATCTTTGCCTGGTTTTGGTATTAGAGTGATGCTGGCTTCATAGAAGGAATTTGGGAGAACTCCCTCCGTTTGTATCCTTCTAAACAACTTGAATATTAATGGTTGTAAGTCTTTTTGAAATATTTTATAGAATTCTGCTGTGAAACCATCTGGGCCTGGGCATTTTTTGGTTGGGAGGCTGCTTATTACATCTTCAATTTCTTCACATATTATTGGTCTGTTTAAGCTGTCGATCTCTTCTTGGTTGAGCTTTGGTGATTCCCAAGATTTCAGATATTCATCCATTTCTTCTAGGTTTTCAAACTTGGTAGAGTATAGGTTTTTAAAGTAATTCCGTATGATTGTCTGGATCTTTTCATTATCTGTTGTGATATTTCCCTTTTCATCACAGATTCTATTGATTTGGAGTTGTTCCTTCTTTCTTTTGGTTAACTGGGCTAGAGGTCTGTCTATCTTGTTTATTCTCTCAAAGAACCAGCTTTTGGATTCATTGATTTTTTTTATGGTTTTCTTTGTTTCTATTTCATTGATCTCTGCTCTGATTTTTGTTATTTCTTCTTGTCTGCTGCGTTTAGGGTTCATTTGTTGTTGTCTCTCAAGTACTTTTAGCTGGAGCGTTAGATCGTTCACTTGTGCTCTTTCTGTTTTTCTAATGTAGGCACTTAGAGCTATAAACTTTCCTCTTAGGACTGCTTTTAAAGTGTCCCATAGGTTTTGCTGCGTTGTATTATCATTGTCATTCAGTTCCAGGAATGTTTTTATTTCTTTCTTTATTTCTTCCTTGACCCATTCATTATTCAGGAGAGTGTTGTTTAGTCTCCATGTGTTCTTGTAGGTTGTAGGGTTTATCCTGGTGTTGATATTGAGTTTTATTGCACTGTGGTCTGAAAGAATGCATGAGATTATTTCAATCTTTTTGTATTTGTTGAGTTTTTCCCTGTGTCCCAGTATATGATCTATTTTGGAGAATGTTCCATGGGGTGCTGAGTAGAAAGTGTATTCTCTGGTGTTTGGGTGGAATATTCGATAGATGTCTGTGAGGTCCATTTGGTGTATTGTATCATTCAGTTCAGATGTCTCTCTGTTTATCCTTTGTCCTGTTGATCTGTCTAAAGGACTTAGTGGGGTATTGAAGTCCCCTACTATTAGTGTGCTGGGGTTAATCTGAGCCTTGAGATCCTGAAGAGTTGTCTTTACAAAGTTTGGTGCGCCGGCATTTGGTGCATATATATTCATGATTGTGAGATCTTCATCGTCGATTGTTCCTTTAATGAAGATATAATGGCCCTCTTTGTCTCTTTTGATTTCTTTTGCTTTGAAGTCTATTTTGTCTGATATTAGGATAGCGACACCTGCTTTCTTTTTGGTACCATTTGCTTGGAATATTTTCTTCCATCCCTTCACCTTAAGTTGGTGTCTGTCCTTGAAATTGAGATGGGTTTCTTGCAGACAGCATATAGATGGATTTTGTTTCCTAATCCATTCTCCCAGTCTATGCCTTTTGATTGGGGAGTTCAGCCCATTAATATTTAAGGTTATAATTGAAAGATGGATGTTTTTTCCTTTCACCTTATTATCCATTTGGACTTTTAGTCTCTGATTCTACTCCTATGTTTATATTTTTATTAGTTTCTTTTCCTAGGTGCTTGAGGATAGTTGCTCCTCTCTTCTGCCCTTTGAATTGCTTCAAGCATTTTCTGGAGAGTTGGTTTTCCGGACATGTATTCTATCATCTTGTTTTTGTCTTGGAAGATTCTTCTCTCTCCTTCAACTGTAATTGACATTTTTGCTGGGTAAAGTATTCTGGGTTGGCATCCATAGTCCTTTAACACTGGGAATGCTTTGCTCCATGTTCTTCTTGCTTTCATGGTTTGCGGCGAGAAGTCAGTTGTAATTCTGATGGGTTTCCCTTTGTATGTGACTTGTTTTTCTTTTGTGGCCTTCAGAATTTTATCTTTGTTTTGGGCATCTAGCATTTTGACTATGATGTGGCGTGGGGAGTTTCTTTTCTGATCTTGTCTATTTGGAGTCCTGTGTGCTTCTTGTATTTGAATGGGTTTGTCTACTTTTAGTTTGGGGAAGTTTTCATCTATTATTCTGTTGAAGATCTGATCAATACTATTCTCTTGAGATTCTTCTCCTTCCTCTATTCCCATGATGCGGAGGTTTGATCTTTTCATAGTGTCCCATATTTCCTGGTTGTTCCAGTTTTGTGTATTTTTAAATTTTTCATAATCTTTATTTGAGTTTTTTAGTTGCTCTGTGTTATCTTCCAGATCTGATATTCTTTGTTCTGCTTCCTCCATTCTATTTCTGAGGCTTTTTCCTTTCCTTTCTTCCTGGTTGGATAAGTGTTCTATTTCCTTTTTCATTTCATCCTGTGATTTCCTTAATATATCCATTTCCTTTATGAGTTTCTCAATCTCTTCTTGGTGCTCCTTACTTCGTTGGTTGGCCTCCTTTTTCAGTGTTTCTACTTCCTTAAGGTGTTTGTTTTTTTCTCTCTCTTGTTCTTTCTGGAGTTTGTCAATCTCTTCCTTTAGTTTGTTATTGTATCCCTCTAGGTCCTTTTTGAGTTTTTCATTCTCTCTCTTTACTTCTCTGAATTCTTCCTTTAGTTTGTCATTGTATCCCTCTAGGTCCTTTTTGAGTTTTTCATTCTCTCTCTTTACTTCTCTGAATTCTTCTTTATATTCTTTAATTTCTCTGCGTAGGTCTGCAATTAGTCCTCTAAGGTCTGTTTCTAGGGTCACCTCCAGGGGGATCTGATTGTAGCTGTCTCCTACCAGGTTGTTAGAGCTTGGTGCGGAATTATCCTGCACCTTTCCCATGTTGTCTCTTCATCGTCTCCCTGGCATGTGGGTTTCCCTTTTGTGATTCAAACCTCAAATGCCTTTTCAGTTTGTTGAAGGCTGAAAGCTTGTTTTATTTTGCTTGCCTCCTTCCAATGCCCATTTTTTTTCCCTTTCCTTCCCTCCTCGTTGTTTATGGAGTGTTGACTTGTCTAGTTTTCAGGCTTTACTTTTGTTTATATATTGGATACTGAAAGTCTTTTCCTCTCCTGTTTTGAATGTTCTCTTAATCCACTGGATACTCTCTCCTCAATTCCAGTTGTTGGCGGGTGGGGAGGGGGGGATTCCTGACTTAGCCCATGCCCCAGTACCTTCCTGGACCAGTGGCGGGCTGGTCCTGACCCCCCTGCCCTGCTCAGGACCAGAATATGGCATCTGCGCCTGACTCCAAACCCAGAATCCCCTCCCACTTGTGACTGGGGGGGGGGGCATGGCCACCCAGCTGGGCAACCACGCTCTGGCGGGATTTAGGAGTCTGGTCTAGGTCCGCCAGTCACTGGCCCCCTCTGCCACAACTCAGCAAATCAATTGTCCTGCACCCTTGGGTCAATGTCCCAAGTTTACCTTCCTGGACCAGTGGCGGGCTGGTCCTGACACCCCTGCCCTGCTCGGGACCAGAATATGGCGTCTGCGCCTGACTCCAAACCCAGGATCCCTTTATTTATTTTTTATGTGTATGAATGTACTGTCTGCATGTAGGTTTGTGCACCTGTGTTGTGCAATGCCATGGAAGTCAGAAGAGGGTGTTGGATTCCCCTGGAACTGGAGTTAAAGACGGTTCTCAGCCACCATGTGGGTGCTGGGGATCAAACCGGGTTCTCTGCAAGAGCAGTAGGCACTCTTAACTGCTAGGCCATCTCTCCAGCCCTGGAAGATAACCTTTTAACACATGGTGCTGGGAAGGCTGGGTATCCACAAGTGTAAGACTGAAACTTGATCCTTGTCTCATGCTGTACAAGAATTGATTCAAAATGCATCAAATATCTTTATATAGGACCTGAATCTTTGAAACTATTAGAGAAAAAACAGGGGCTATGTAAGTACGAGTGATGAATTCCTCAATAAGACTCAACAACTCACGAAATATAGCAAGAATTGATAATGGATTGTACTGAAGTTCAGCTGGAAGGAGAGGAGGGAGGAACATGCAAGGGGCCAGGGAGTAGGCAGGGAAGGGTCAGGAGGGAAGGATGGTGGGAGATGGGGGGCAGGGGAGGGAAAATTGAGGTGCTGGGGCTAGGGACAAAGGAGGAAGGTCAGATGGGAGGAAAGAGTAGTGATGAGTGAATCCTGGAGGGCTAGGGGACCCCTGAGAAATGTGATGGCCCCATAGCCCCATAAGAAATGCACATACAGGGTCTTAACATCAGTACACACACACACACACACACACACACACACACACGGGGATCGTTTGGCAAGGAACACAGTGCCAGTCAGAAGAGACCCCCCACTTTGAGTAGCAGCTGAGAATGGCCCAGGAGACTTCCAAAGTAACACAGGTTATTGCCAAAGCTCTTGGCTATCTCCCAGAGCTAATAGATAAGACCCTACTGCAGAAGACAGGATATACTATGGATACAGGACTTAGAGCAATATAGAGCAATAGAGCAGGAACTGACCTAGAAGCCTTATACCTGAAGTTTAGCTAAGGAAAAAGAGATGTCTATAGTCCAACCCAGCCCTAAAGGCTGATAACCATAGCAACCAGCAGAGCAGGCAACCCCGATTGGTGCAGTGGTGGCACTGTTATCTGGGGGGTAATCAACAGCTACCTAATTGGACTTGAAACCCTCTGAATGAGAGTGAACTGATGAGTGACACTGTAATTGTAACCAAATACACATGGCTGCAGAGGACATAGATCATAGAGAAAACTGTAGCTCTGTCATATCTCTAGGCAAATATTTCTTACCATAAGCTAAACATGGATCCTTATATTTACAGACAAGCATACTATGTACCACTCATCAAGGAAGCTTCTTTTTTTTTTGAGTAAGGGTCTCCCTATAGCCCCAGCTGGCCTGGAACTCACTCTGTTGAGGCTGGCCTTGAACTCACAGAGATCCGCCGGCCTCTGCCTCCCAAGTGCTGGGATTAAAGATGTGCGCCACCACACTCAGCTTAAAGGGCTTAAAAATGGTTCTTAGGTGCTATGTGGGTGCTGGGAATTGAGCCTGGGTCCTCTGCAAGAGCAGTTGGCCTCTTAACCGCTGAGCCATCTCTCCAGCCCCAAGGAAGCTTCTTTTAAAAAAAATATAACAATCATCATTCTAATTGGATTTTTTATTTTATTTATTATTTTATGTATATAAGTGTACTGTCTGTATGTAGGTAGGTGCACCCGTGTCATGCAATGCTGTGGAGGTCAGAAGGGAGTGTTGGATTCCCCTGGAACAGGAGTTAAAGACAGTTCTTAACTGCCATGTGGGTGTTGGGAATCAAACCCGGGTCCTCTGCAAGAGCAGTCGGCCTCTTAACTGCTGAGCCATCTCTCCAGCCCCAAGGAAGCTTCTTATTGCAACAAATGGAGACTACTGCAGACTTCCACAACTGGTCAGGCATAGAGAATATATGTTTGAGAAATGCCTGGCCCTGGGTGACACATCTACAATTGAACCTCTGCACCTAAGGCCCATGGAACATAGCAGAGCAAAGGGTAGAGAGAACATTCATGCATTCTTCAACCTTCACAGTGAAGCTTCCTTATACACCAAAGTGTGATGCACACAGAAGACCACAACTGGCCAAGTTTTAGGGAATAAGAGACTCCAGAGGGTATGTCCCTGGGTAGGACTCCTATATTTAACCTTGTCCACCCATGACTCAGGGACCATTGTGGGAGAGGGAGTAGAAATATTGTAAGGTACAGGGATGGTTCATGAACACAGTGGGGGGCAGAGGATTTCAGGCCACCAGAAGATTCCAGGTGTGAACTTTGGGCAATGGTGGCATCAGGCACAAGACTCATGCCAACTCAATTAAAGAGGGATCCAGAGGGGAGGAGAGAAATGGGTAGCAGGCCAGCCCTAGACAGAAATATTGAAGACTGATTGCTACTGGGTGAAGGAGAGTGTGCCTTACTTATGAGCTCTAGATGGGCTGACTAGATGGCAGTTGATGAATTTTCACTTAAGGACATCTGTGTGCAGATTCTTGACTGGATAGGTTTTACCATGTGTGGCAGAATACATGAGATCTGGTAGGGAGTTGGAGGGGCATGGATGAGGGAGGGGCCTGAACTTGATTGAGAACTGTGCTATGAAATTGCAAAAGCTTAATTTTAAAAACAACACTAAAAAAAAAAAAAAAGCTTCTGCACAGCAAAGGAAGCCATCAGAGGGAAAAGTCTTCAGAATGGGAGAGAAGCTCTGCAAGTTGAGACATGGGATATAGAGAGCTCAAACTCAAACACTCCCAGCACTCAGGAGGCAGAAGAAGGCAGTTCTCTTAAGTTCAAAGCCAGCCTTGTCTACATAGTGTAGTGAGGCACCTCAAGATTGCCCATAGCTACACTATATTATAAGCCCCAGCTGAGCCCAGTGATTAAAACTTACCTCAGAATGTGGGAACAGACAGCTGAACAAGGGCGGAAGTTGAGAACAGGTCAGTGTGAGCCTGGTTGCTTAGAAACTCATTCTGCTAGCATGAATTCATGGCTTCTGTACTTTATGACTGGCTTGCTTTTAGAGAACAGGAATTGTTAGAGGGGTTTACCACCCCTAAGCTTGGGAACTTAAACTTCTCACCCCTGGATATGGTTTTTCCTAATAGAAAATACCTCTCAAGTCAGGCATGGTGGCGCACGCCTTTAATCCTAGCACTTGGGAGGCAGAGGCAGGTGGATCTTTGTGAGTTCAAGGCCAGCCTGGTCTACAGAGTGAGTTCCAGGACAGCTGGGGCTACAGGGAGACACTGTCTCGAAAAGACCAAAAAAATTGTTTAATTAAACCAAGAAAACCTTAACACTGAAAGAACAAATAATTCCATCAATAAAGGGAGAAATACATTGAACATATACTTCTTAAGAGAAGTACAAAAGAAAGAAAGAAAGAGGGAAAGAGGGAAAGAGAAAAGGAGAGAAAGAAAAAAAGAGTGTTCAATATTTTAATCATTAGGGAAATACAAATCAAAACTACATTGAGCTTATATTTTACCCTAGTCAGAATGACTATCATCAAGAAAACAAAAAACATAAACAGAGCCGGGTGCGGTGGTGCACACCTTTAATCCCAGCACTTGGGAAGTAGAGGCAGGTGGATCCCTGTGAGTTCAAGGACAGCCTGGTCTACATAGTGAGTTCCAGGACAGCTGGGGCTACAGGGAGACCCTGTCTCAACACCCCCCCAAAAAAAACATAAACAGGAAAGAAGGAAGGGAGGGAGAAGAAAGGAAAGTAGAATGGAGGGAAGAAAAAGGGAAGAGGGAAGGGGAAAGGAAGGGAGAAAAGGTTCAAGGAAGGAGGAAAGCCAGACAAGGATGTGGGAGGGGGTGAAAAAATTCTTACATACTGGTGAGAATGTAAATGAATGCAGAAACTATGGAAATCACTATGGAGGTCCATCAAAGCTAACTATAGAAGCACCTGTTGTTATAGCAGTATTAGCTACAGACCTGAAGGAATTGAAGTTGGCATGCAATGGAGATAGCCACACACTCATGTTTATCATGTCATTCACAATAGCAAAACCAGGGTATCAGACAAGGCAACCAGAACAGGAACAAACACGTCTACACTTCATTTTTATTTTCCATGGCACAAAGCCACTGCTAATGTGCCACATAATTCACTTATATTATAGTTACAGCTTAATGCCTGCACCCCAATTCCAACCAAAGGACATAGACTCTATGGAGGCAGGGTCTTTGTAACCTCAATGATATATCCTAAACAGCTATCACAGAGCTTAAACGTACTGGGTGCTTAGTCATTATTGGTAAAATAATCAAATAAATGTATAATGAAAGGTTTGCTTATTTGGGGTTTTTGATGATGTTATGAAGTTTTTTTAAGGTTTTATGTGTGTGTGCATGTGTGTGTGTGTGTGTGTGTGTGTGTGTGTGTAGGTCTGTTTCATGTGTGCATGTGAGTGCAATGCCTTTGGAGGCAAGAAGAGGGTGTCAGATCCCCTGGAGTTGGAGCTACAAGCATACGAGCTGCCTTACATGGATGCTGGGAATCAAACTCAGGACCTCTTCAAGTAGTAATAGCTCTTTACTGCAGAGCCATCTCTCTAACCCCATTTTGAAATTTGAGAGAACTAATTCTAGCTAAGAGCATTGAAAGTGACTTACCTGAAACAACTGAAATTGCTTTCAAAGCTCTGAACACTCGGAAGGTACGCAGCGCTGACAGATTGAATTTGGTACGGGGACAATAAGATGCAACCCTACAAGACAAAACACAGGGAGAAGCCAGGCTTGCACAGTGCTGCTGCCCCAGAGAACATTTCCACGAAGGCCAGAGGAGGTGCAGTGGGCTGTACCCACCGGGTGGAACTGTAGCCTCACCTTCATCCCTGACCCTGGCAATGTGCTATTCAGTTCTGAGGACCTTGAGGCTGTTCTCAGACCATTTTAATATGTGTGTACAGATGAGAGGACTTTGAAATCATCCATGCAATTGTGGCTGCATCCATAGATAACAGAAATCCTCCCGAATATTTATTAACTGGCTACCATATAGCAGGCCTCAATGAAGAGTCACAGTCTGACTCCCTCTAGCTCCTCTTGTGTGTGTGTGTGTGTGTGAGAGAGAGAGAGAGAGAGAGAGAGAGAGTGGTATTTTTGTGTATGTGTAAAAATATATGCAAAGTTATAACTATAATCCCTGACACAAATAAATATTAGATTTATAATTGTGTTGGCAATGGACAATTCATTTTCTAATTTTTTTATTGTATTGACTCTCCATCACTCAGGTGTCAATTCAGCACCCTTTCCTTCAGGATGAACTTCAACAATCACCTCAAATTATCCACAATAATTGACTCAAAATGGACCAGGGAAGTCAGCGAGATGGCTCAGTGTGAAAAAGTAGTAGCCATGCAAGTCTGATGACCTGAGTTTGATCCCAGGACCCCATGTAAAAAATCACATGCAGTGGCTCACATCTGTAATCCCAATGTTCCTACAGTGAGATGGGAGGTATAGACAGAAGAGTTACCAAGAAGCTGATAGGCTAGTTAGCTTGGAGGATGTGGCACACAGCAGAAACAAGAGAGACCCTTCCCCAACAGGTGGAAGCCAAGAACCAACCCCAACAGTTGTCCTCTAACCTCCACATATGTGCTGTGATGTGGACACCCCAACACCACACATGTCCACACACACACACACACACACACAAATAAATCATTTTTATTATTTTAAATTATGTGTCTGTGCATATGTACATGTGAATGCAAGGGTCCCTGTGGGGCTACAGTCAGTCCCGTGCAGTCTCATGCAGTCCCATGCAGTCCCATGCAGTTCTGAATTGCCCAACATGAATGCTGAGAACTGAACTCAGATCTTCTGCAAGAGTGGTAAGTATTCTGAACCTCTGAGACATCTGTCCAGACCCAATAATTTTCTTAATTAAAAAGTATAAAAGAGACCATGGACTTAACCACAAAAGCCCAAAATAGAAGACCCCCATGCCACAAGGAACAATTAACTCAAAATTAAATGCAAAATCCCAAACTAGATAACTTCTAGAAGAAAGCATAGATGAAACTCTTTATAACCTCACAGCAGCCAAAGATACTTTCCGGAGTCCTTGATTCTTCTGACATGCTCTGTCTGACACTCCATGTTTGTACAGCCGCTATCCTGATATCCAGCCATATAATAAATGAACATTAATCCTTTCTTTTCCTCTCTGGACTGAGAGTTTCATGATGGTGAGGACCATGGGTTTTTGTTGTTTCACTTTTTATTTTTATACCCTTTGTATCTTGGCCGGAGCTGGGCTCATAAGAGACCTCTACTGGTGAGTGAATGAACAAGAACACGAGTGTGGGTCTAGAGGTGGGTTTGTGCCTAGCGGCCTCTAGGGCAGTTCAGAGCCAGTCAGTGCTGCACTTGGAGAGCCAGGCAATCTTCTGCTCCCTCCGTCACTCACGTGGATGCACAGATACCCCTAAGGTAAGCAATGGGATGCCTTTCCCACCCCAAGTCTCTCCAAACATTTTCACCAGTCTTACGCTGTTCCAATGACAATAAAGTCCAGCCAGTTCCACGGATCTCGAAGGAAGGAGAACTCATCCAGGATGAATCCTCTTGCCAATATTTTAATCAAAGCTTCTAAAATATAAATCCCAGTAAAGATGTATCTGTAAGACAAATCATTTCAAACAAGAAGGAATGTGACGAATGATGAGAAAAGGGAAGAGCCCCACTGGGGCTGTAGTTGGGTGGGTAGAGTGCTTGCATAGCATGCATGAAGAACAAGGTTCCATTTCAGAACCATAACAACCAGATATAGTGGTGCCTGCTGGTAATCTCAGGGCTGACTAGAGGTGGGGGTGTAGGAGCAGAAGGATAAGAAGTTCAAGGTTGGGGCTGAAGAGATGGCCTAGTGGTTAAGAGCGCCGACTGCTCTTGCAGAGGACCCGGGTTCGATCCCTAGCACCCACATGGTGGCTGAAAACTGTCTTTGACTCCAGTCCCAGGGGAATCCGACGCCCTCTTATGACCTCTGCGGCATTGCATGACACAGGTGCACAGACCTACATGCAGACAGTACATTCATACACATACAAAAATAAATAAAATTAAAAAAGAAAAGAAGTCCAAGGTCATCTTCAGCTTTGTAGTGAGTCCAAGGCCAGACTGGGATACATAAGATCCCATCTCAAATAAAACAAAAAGCAAACAACATATCTGTGGCCTTGATATGTATTCTATTTCACTGATATTTAACATATTTGTCTTCAACAAATCAGAGTTTGGAGAGGCAAGTTCCTGGGATAAAGATATGGCTTAGTGGTAGAGTACTTGTCTAGCATGTATAAGGCCCTGGGTTCAATCTCTAATATTGTAACTGCCCCCCCCAAATAATAAAGGCCAGCTCTGGGTGAAGAGGCAAAGCTTCTTTTCAATGCCTATCTTTATGGGCATATTCTTGAAAACAGTTACAGCCAAGATGAAGCCTGTTGTGATTTGAATGGAAACACTTGTTGTTAGCTGGTGGTACTGCTTGGAAGACTGTGGAATAGAGGAAGTGGATCACTGGGGTGGGCCTTCAAGTTTTATAGCCTGGCCCCACTTCCTGTTCACTCTACTTCCTGACTATGGATATAGGTCAACCAGTTGCCTCATGTTCCAGCCACAATGGTCTCTTTACCACCACGGACTGTATCCTCAAGTGGTAGCCAGAATAAAGCCTTAAGTTGTTTTTGTCAGGCATGTTGTCACAGCCACACAAAACAACTACTACTACTACTACTACTACTACTACTACTACCACCACCACACACACACACACACACACACACACACACACACACAAAACCTTTGAAAGAACTCTGAAAGATAGGAAAGAATATTTTAACTTGGAATGAACTTGCCACCTGACCCAGTTATACCACTCCTGGGCATGTACCCACAAGACTCATCCTACTGCAGAGATACATGCATGGCCATGTTTATTGCAGCTCTCTTCACAATAGCAAGGAGCTGGAACCAACCCAAGTGCCCCTCAACTGACGAGTGAGTGGATAGAGAACATGTGGTACATCTACACAATGGAGTTCTATGCAGTGGTAAAGAAAGATGACATCATAAGCTTTGCAGGTAAATGGCTGGAGCTAGAAGATATCATGCTGAGTGAAGTAACACAGTCCCAGAAAAACAAACGATAAATGGTATCCCTCATCTGTGGATGCTAACACCAATTACCTAATTGTATGGCAAACTGAGCAACGTCAATGTAATCTAAAAACAACTGTGCTCTTATATTGTGAATCCCTTAAAATATAATTTTAAAAAGGATATAATAAAAAAAAGAATATTTTAACAAATAAAAGGCATGCCATGTTCTCAGTGAATTCCACATCACATTCAGGCTGCTGAGATGGCTAAGAGATACATAGTGGAAGGAGAGAGCAAACTCTTAAAGTTGTCCTTTGACCAGCACACCCTCTTCTGGCCTCTGTGGTCACCTGCATTCATATGCACACACTCAAATCCAGACACACATACATATACACACAATTAAAATAAGAAAACTACCACTTAAAATTTAGACACAAAAACATGGGTGTGTAGAGGGAAAGAATTAAAGGGGAGATGATCTAAATGGATCTTATTCTTGTATGAAATTCCTAAAGAGTATAAAAAATTTTAAATACATGTTATAAAAAAAGTTTAAAGATCCTGCTAAAGACAATTGTAAAAAAAAAAAAACAATGTAGGGGCTGGAGAGATGGCCTAGTGGTTAAGAGCACCGACCTCTCTTGCAGAGGACCCGGGTTCAATCCCCAGCACCCACATGGCAGCCGAGGGCCATCTGGGGCTCCAATTCCAGGAGAACTCCAGTTCCAGGGGAGTCCGACACCCTCTTCTGACCTCCGCAGCATTGCATGTCACGGGTGCACAGACTTGCATGCAGGCAGTGCATTCATACACATACAGAAATAAATAAAATTAAAAAAATTTTTTTAAGTACAAAAATAAAACCGATTCTTCCAGCATTTGTGTTGGGGGACTGAGCTCTCATTCTCCCTCTCTCCTGCTGTCCCCTACTCTTCTCCAATATAATACAGTAATTTTTAAAAGATTTATTTTTTACTTTTGATCTTTTTGAGACGGGGTCTCCCTGTAGTCCCAGCTGGCCTGGAACTCACTTTGTAGACCAGGCTGGCCTTGAACTCACAGAGATCCACCTGCTTCTGCCTCCCAAGTGCTGGGATTAAAGGCACGTGCCATCATGCCTGGTGCTTATTTATTTATTTCTGTTTTATGTGTATGAGTGCTCTGCCTGCAGATATGTAAGTGCACCCATGCATGCAATACCCTCAGAGGTCAGAAGAGGGCATTGGGTCTCCTGAAACTACAGCTACAGACAGTCATGAACTGCTATGTGGATGCTGGGGACTAAACCCAACACCTCTACAGGGGAGAAGCCAACCCCATAACACAATAATTCTTTTAAGCATATTTTTTTTTATTTTTTTGAAACAGGGTTTCACATAGCCCAAACAGGCTTGAATTTGATATATAACTGAGGATGACCTTGAACTTCTGATCCTCCCTTCCCTACCATCCCAGTGCTGACACTATGGGCTTTTGCTTCCACATCCAGTTTATAGAGTGCTGGAGAGCAAACCCAGGCCCTCATGCGTGTGAGACAAGCACTCTACCAACAGCCGCATCTCCAGCCCCTCAAATATATGGAATTTTTTAAAGAATCCCTGGGGCATATAAATGCAGAGAAAATACTCACTCAGCAGTGTCTGTATCTGAACCTTTGTTCCCAGAATGAGCCATGAACCCACAGTTGATGACCACAGTGCAGATGATGAACATGCTGAACAGCGTGACCAGCATCCATTAAGGTCCATACAGAGCAGAATGCACCTGTCAGCAGGGACCGAGGTGGAGACTGTAATTGTGATGGGGGACCTCAGAGCTGCTCTTCCATGGGTGCAGTCACTCTTGTGAGAGCTGGAAAAGAACAACCCAGGCCTGCTCCCTCCTCTGAGTATGTTTTCTGCTGGCCAGCAGCCTCCTCACCTGGGGAGTTGCACCTTCCTCTGATACAGACTTAGACACTCTATCTCTGGGACGGGGTTGGAGGTCTGTTGGTAGAGTGCTTGTCTAGCAGGCACCGAATCACTGGGTTGGGTCCTCAGCACTGCATGAACCACAGCTAGCAGCCCACATCTGTAACCCCAGCACCAGGGAATGCAGGAAGGATGATTAGAAGTTCAAGATCGTCCTTGGCTCATAGAGTCCAAGGCCAGCCTGGGCTACATCAGACTCTATCTCAACAACAACAACAACAAAAGTGGCACTTTCTGCTCAACTTGGGTGCTATGTGTGTTCCAGAAACCTCCCATAGAGGTGGGCTCAGGTTGACTTAGCTGGGACTGAAGCCTTGCTAATTCTTCTCCTCCCATCCCCTAGCAATGCTGAGGGCAAGCCCTGGGATCTCCCGCGTGCTAAGCAAATGCTATACCATGGAGTACAATCCCAGCCCACTTGGCCCTTCCTCTCAACCATCCTGTTTCCCTTCCTCCTTCCACATAGAGCTCGTGTCTGCTAAACCACTTAATATGAGTCCCCACTACAGGCTGTTTCCAGAGAACCAACCTAAATAGTCATTCCCATTCTCAGCAGCGTCGCCAGGCACACGAATCCACACGCTTTCCCCTCCCGCTGGTCTAAAACGGCCTCATCTGTCCTCCACCCCACAATAACAAGCACACTCAGAAATGCTTAAGAATGTCTCATTGTCTTTATCCTTTAAACCTGAAGCCACAACAACTCTGCATCTTAGGACCGTGGGAGTTCCTGTGTGACTACGAACCAGGCCACCACTGGCCACAGGAAAGGGGCAGATGGGGCTGAACAATCTTTACACCTCCTTTAAGAGGCAGAACTTTCTCACTACACTATTTTTCCTAGGGAGGAATATAGGACTAGCTTTGCTACAGATGGTTGTTGTGTGTGTATGTGTATATAGTATGTATGTATGTGTGGTGTGTATGTGTGTATGCATGTTCCATTGTATGGGGTAGATGTGCACATGTGCATGTGTGTGTGTGGAGACCAGAAGTGAGCACTGGGTGTCTTTTTCGATTGCCCTCCACCTTAGATATTGAGGCAGGGTCTCACTTAAAGCCAAAGATCATCCATTTAGCTAGTCTAGCTTGTCAGCTTGCTCTGAGGAATCCCAGAGCTAGGATTATAGGCTGCCAAGGCCACCCAGCATTCACTGGGTGCTGGGAATCTAAACTCCAGTCCTCACACTCATGTGATAGATGCATTACCAGCTAAGCATCTCCCCAGCTTTCTCCAGGGATGAACTCCCTGATGGGTTATCCAATCCTGTGGTTAGGGTGGTCAGCCTTAAACACAAGTACACATACTAGCATGTTCTCAGATAAGGACAGACCATGATACCTAGAGATAAGAGAAGACTGTGTGTATGTGTGTGTTTACAAATATGTGTATGTAACAATAGTAATCATATTAAAAATTAAGAGGGAGTAGGGGGCATGGGAAGAGTTGGATGGGGAAGAAATTTGGAATTGATACAAATATAGTACTTGTATATGAAATTCTCAAAAAATTAAAAACAGAAAGAAAGAAACTGGAGCTGGGGCTGGGATTTGGTTGGTAAAGTCCCATCCTGCATGGTGAAACCCTGGGTTTCATTTGCAGCATTACACAAAATGGGGTGTAGTGATGCACACTTATAATCCCAGCACTTAGGAAGTAGATTTGGGAGAATCAGAAGTTCAGGATCATCCTCTGCTACGGGTCAATTTTGAGGCCAACATGATCTACAGGAGACCCTGACTCAAAAAAATAATGATAAAAGTAAACCTGTACACCCCTAGGGCTCATGAACTTTTCCCACAGACTGGACTTGGAGAAAGGATATGAATGGACCGAGATTCTAATGGCTAAGCTCCTGACTGGATTGAAAGGCCCCAGAATGAACAAGGCCCGCTTGGCGCTGAAACGGTAGATTGTTCTCTTCTTATTCAGCACCATAAATGTCTGCAAAGAAAAAAATATAGATTAATCACAGCAACAAAACACTATTTATGAGGAGCTCATTGAGAGAAAATTCCAGGGAGCCAGGTCTTGAGTCCTGACTGGTAACTGGAGCCTCTGGTAGCAAAATTGTCATTGTAAACCCAAGGTACTATCTGGCCAGATATCCTGGGGACTCTGGAGGCCACAAGCACCCACTAGGTGGCCAGAGCCTCAAGATTAGTGTTGATCTATGGGCTACACCACAAGCTACTCTGGAGAACATGGCCCTGGAGCCATAGAAAATGGGTAGAGTCATACCTGGGCAGCTTTTAACACTGAACTTCACAGTGTGTGTCTGTGGAGACAGGACTAGAAGGAGCATAAATGGAAACTGAATTTAAACATTCACACATAGTGGGTTAAGTTATTATGATTGTCAATGAAAATATTGTAATCCATTGCAAGATATGAAAGGATTTATAACAAATATGATTATGCTATATGTCTGAAGAGTTCTAGTGAAATAAAATCAGCTCAAATTTTTAGAATCCTTCAGGGCACAGCAAGATGATTCAGCAGATAAAGACACTTGCCACAAAACCTGAAGACATGAGTTTGATCTCCAGGACCCACATAACAGAAGGAGAAAACTGACTCCTGCAAGTTGTCCTCTGATCTCCACATATGTCCCATGGCATGTACACCCACACACACACAAAGGAAGGAAGGAAGGAAGGAAGGAAGGAAGGAAGGAAGGAAGGAAAGAAGGAAATAAAAAGTCACAAAGTATGATATTTAATGTTGTCAACTTGACAGAATCTGGAATTACCTACAAGACATATGTGTACATGTCTGTGAGGGCGTTTCTAGATTGAATCAAATGGGGAGGGAAGACCCACCCTACATGTGGGCAGCACCATCCCACGGGTTGGGGTCCCATACTGAATAAAAAGGAGAAAGTGAGCCGAACATCAGCACCCATCTCTCTGCTTCCTGACTGTGGATGCCATGAATCCAGCTACCTCACACTCCGGCTACCATGCCTTCCATGCCTGATGGACTATAACCCCTCGTAATATAAATGCAAGTGGACTCCTCTACTTAATTTGCTTAAGTTGTTTCTTGTCTAGCATTTGATCACACCAACACGAAGAGTAACTAGCACAGCAAACTTCTCGCTCTTTCCCTACACACAAGCAGGGCAAACTTCCCTGTGGTTCTGACCCAAGGAGAAGAGGGGGGCACTGCCCTGTGGAAGGTATTTAGAAATCCATGGGTGTTTTTGGTCATCTGTCCTAGTGATGGGGGCTCTGCTGGCACCTGGTGGGCAGGTCCACAGACATTGAACACACATGCCACTAGCATGTCCAGTGGGCTCCACTGAAGAACAACAAGCTATGCCTGCTTTTCCCCAGCATGTGTTCCCAAGCCTGAACAAGGCAGCCCTTGAATAGCAGCTTGCCACTCATTAGCTAATACCATCTGCCCCAGCCAGACTCTTCCATTTAACCATCTGGCTGTTCTCCAATCTACCCCAAGGCTAACAGCCACAAAATCCTTCAGAGAAAAGGCTGTTCTGGACCCCTATCTTATTGTTCCTCTGAGATTTACAAAAAGACCCCTATCCTACTGTTCCTTGACCCCCACTTGGCCATGGAGTCTGGCATGTTCTCAGATAGTGACAGACAATGCTACCCAGGCCCAGAGATAGAAGAGAAGATGCAGCTTTGGCCCTATACCAGAGCTTCAACCGCTGCAGCCATCTGCCTTTGTTCAGTGAGCTGCTGAAATATACTGGTCTGGAAACCATCTGCCTGCAGAGGAAAGCATGGACAGAGTATCTGTCTTCCCCTGAATAACAATATGAAATGGGCCATGGGATTCCTTCAGAGCTAGGAGCCCAGGAACCTATGACTTGTTTGGGGGATTCTGTATTCTTTAAGTAAACAAATAATTTTAGAGCAGAGAGCAATCTTCTTTTCAAGTATGGGTCACCCCAGATGATAGGTGGGACAATGCTCCTGTACTCTGAATTTATTGATACATCTCACTGCCTTAAATATTTTAGCTAATGGTGCATTTCACAACACTTGCCAGGACTTTAATGATTAGAACGGTAGGGACAAACTACTCCTGCCTGCTTGCTGACACATCACCATCACTTCCCTCTGTAGTTCATCCAAATACGAGCTCTAATGAGAGGACATGGTCTAAGCCCCCCAGGAACTAAAGAACCCTTGAGTTTGGATTCCAGCTGTCTGACCAGCTATGCTTTGGTTTCCTTATCTGTAAGGTGAACTGCTAATAATGATCACACATACTTCACATCACTGTTGAGCAAAATGTCATATGAGATCACATGTACAGAACTCAAAACAAATATCTTGCCTTCTAATTCGAAGGAAGGAACCAGGCCAATAGGTAATGGTCCTAAAACAGCCACCCTGGATGGACCAGAGCCCGACCTCCAGGAGTCTGCTACATGTGAAGCTGCAGCCTGACTTGTGGGTCTCCTGCTCAGCTGAGACAGAAGGAAGATTCTCCTAATCAGCTCTTCAACAACGGTTCCTCTAAGGCGCACTGGGAATTCTATGCCATAAGTAAGAGACAGTCAAAAGTGCTTTCTCTCCATTGCCTCTCTCTTCTTTGCTTGTTCTTTCTATACGTACTCCTCTTTCCTCTGAACACTCTCTCCATTTGTTCTGGCAACTCTATTATTCCTAGTTTAAGGACATGTAACCTCTCTTTGAGAAGTTGGTTTTTCATGGGTGTCAGCAAAAAATGTTCTCAGCATCATTTATTCTAGAAATTTCCCCAAGCTCCCAGCCTCCTTCCCTGCCTGTCTCACCCTGATGAGGTGGGCTTTCCATCTGCTGGAGCACACAGGAAGATGATGATAGAAAGTCTTCTGGGTCTGTTAAAGTGGGAATCCTCTTCATGGGGGTGACTCACAGCCCGGGCTCTCGAGGGGCCAAGAAGAGCCTAGAATTCACATTTCCTCACTCTGGAGTCCCTTAAAGGAATCTTACTAGAATTTCTGGCAAAAAATTATATCTGAGGATGGTGAACTGGCTCAGTTGGGTAAAGATGATCTCCAAGCCTGAAGACCGGAGTTCAATCCCTGGGACCCATATGATGGAGTAAGAGGACCAGCTTCCTAAAATTGTCTTCTGACCTCCAGACACATGCTGTGGCAGACACATGCATGCACACACAAAGTAAATAAATAAATAAATCCAATAAAATGAACAGAACTACATGTCGGTAGATAAAACATCAAGATTTCCACATATTTATGTTGGATTTGCATATAATTTTCATGTGACCAATTGACTAACATGTACTTACCCTTCAATTGTTGAGCTCTTACCCTGAATCAGTCATCGGTTTGGCCTTCATTAATATCAATTAACAGCCTAGAAAGCATATTGTCCAAAAGGGTTTTTTTTTTTTCGTTTTTTAAAGATTTTTATGTGTATCTGTGTGTGCTGCATGAGTTTATGTGCACCATGTGCATGCAAGTGCCCATGGAGGCCAGAAGGGGGCCGTGGGTCCTCTAGACCTGCAGTTACTTGCTTATGAGTTGCCATGTAGGTGTTGGGAACCAAGATTAGATCCTCTGCAAAAGCAGCAAGTAAGGCCGTCTTTCCGGTCCCTGTCCAAAATTTATGAAGGTAAAAATCTCACTGAAATGGGCATCTTTGTACAGTGCTACTAATGGTTGATGTCAGTAGGATTTAGGGTTTACAAAGTGATGGCACAGCATATGGAAGGTGGGAAAACCAGAAGTTCTTCCCATTTTACAGATTCAGAAGTGAGGCTCACAGAATCGGTAAAATGGGAAGAACATCTGGTTTTCCTCCCTTAGGAAAGATGCTATGGTTTGTCTGGAGTCGGGAAGCCAGTCTTCTCCAGCAGCCTGCATCTCCCTTCACTGACTGCTAGTGTTCTTCCCAGATATGACTATTTCCTCAGTTCTCCTTTCGACCTTTCTCAGACTCTTCCCCATCTTCTTCCCCAACACTTGCATTAGAGAGAGAAGGTGTGGGTTGAAGCTGGTTCTCATGACTACAGAAGCAATGACAGGGTAGGCACAAAGGAGGGGGATGCCTCTGCCTTCTGTGACCTCAATATTGGTGGAGAGCCTGTAATGTAGTGATGCATGCTGAGTAGGAATACCCCCACCTCCCCATCGATGTACCTTATGGTTTCTATAGAATGGGTCCAAGTCTTCCAAGGGCTTTGCTATCAGCTCCTGGGGAATGTCTCCATATAGCTTTGGTAACTTCCTGGAGGCCTTTAGGTCCAGCTGAGGCCGAGGATGGGGATCTGCCACTGTCTTGTCTTTGGACTTCTTTTTCTCCTTTTGGATGGCAAGCTGTTTCTCTATGGTGGCCAGAGTGTCAGAAGTGAAGGGGCGGAAATTCCGCTCATCTGGGAAGATCACTGGGTAGTACCTCTCCTCCATCTTCACCCTGGAGACAACGACACACTGCAGAAACACACAGAGCTCTCAGGAGGGAGGGATAACACATCTTGGGTTCACTCTCAAAGGATGGGGATTTACAGGAACAAAGCTGAGTTGAGGAAGCATGGGTGTCAGCTGTCTCTGGGTCAGGTCAGAAGGGACCACCACTGTGAGCACAGTAGAAACACTGAGCATGTGATTGACTCACAGAGGACATGAGGGACAGACAAGGTGTTTTATATTATGAGAGCACATTTGTTCTTCACATTGTATGAAGGAGTCCACATGTGCATATTGTAAGGAACCCAGCACCTACAATACACACACTGTAATGGGTCTGTGGCCTAGTGAAGAGAAACAGCAATGACGTAGATGAACTTGCCATCCAGAGAGAAAGCATGCCGGAAAAAGGAGAAAACAACAAACTTTACCCAAGATGTAATCCAAATGGTGACTTGAAAGGAGCATGAGACTCTAAGGCCTTTGTGTATGAGAAACCCAAGCTACATGGATTGAAATGAGGCCTTTAGGTATGTGAAATCTCAGCTCCATAGATAACGCTGAACAATGAGGAAACAGCACAGTGGTCATAAGGAAACAGCACAGGGGTCATAAGGAAAGAAAAGCGGTAATAAGGAAACAGCACAGGGGTCATAGGGAAACAGCACAGGGGTCACAGGAAAACAGCATAGGGGTGATAAGGAAACAGGACAGGGGTCATAGGGAAACAGCACAGGGATCATCGGGAAACAGCACAGGGTCATAGGGAAATAGCACAGGGGTCATAAGGAAACAGCACAGGGTCATAGGGAAACAGCACAGGGGTCATAAGGAAACAGCACAGGGTCATAGGGAAACAGCACAGGGGTCATAGGGAAACAGCACAGAGGTCATAGGGAAACAGCACAGGGGTCATAGGGAAAGAGCACAGGGGTCATACGGAAACAGCACAGGGATCATCGGGAAACAGCACAGGGTCATAGAGAAATACCACACGGGTCATAAGGAAACAGCACAGGGGTCATAAGGAAACAGCACAGGGGTCATAAGGAAACAGCAACGGGGTCATAGGGAAACAACACAGGAATCATAGGGAAACAGCACAGGGGTCACAGGGAAACAGCACAGGAATCATAGGGAAACAGCACAGGGGTCATAGGGAAACAGCACAGGGGTCATAGGGAAACAGCACAGGGGTCATAGGGAAACAGCACAGGGGTCATAGGGAAACAGCACAGGGGTCATAGGGAAACAGCACAGGGGTCATAGGGAAACAGCACAGGGGTCATAGGGAAACAGCACAGGGGTCATAGGGAAACAGCACAGGGGTCATAGGGAAACAGCACAGGGGTCATAGGGAAACAGCACAGGGGTCATAGGGAAACAGCACAGGGGTCATAGGGAAACAGCACAGGGGTCATAGGGAAACAGCACAGGGGTCATAGGGAAACAGCACAGGGGTCATAGGGAAACAGCACAGGGGTCATAGGGAAACAGCACAGGGGTCATAGGGAAACAGCACAGGGGTCATAGGGAAACAGCACAGGGGTCATAGGGAAACAGCACAGGGGTCATAGGGAAACAGCACAGGGGTCATAGGGAAACAGCACAGGGGTCATAGGGAAACAGCACAGGGGTCATAGGGAAACAGCACAGGGGTCATAGGGAAACAGCACAGGGGTCATAGGGAAACAGCACAGGGGTCATAGGGAAACAGCACAGGGGTCATAGGGAAACAGCACAGGGGTCATAGGGAAACAGCACAGGGGTCATAGGGAAACAGCACAGGGGTCATAGGGAAACAGCACAGGGGTCATAGGGAAACAGCACAGGGGTCATAGGGAAACAGCACAGGGGTCATAGGGAAACAGCACAGGGGTCATAGGGAAACAGCACAGGGGTCATAGGGAAACAGCACAGGGGTCATAGGGAAACAGCACAGGGGTCATAGGGAAACAGCACAGGGGTCATAGGGAAACAGCACAGGGGTCATAGGGAAACAGCACAGGGGTCATAGGGAAACAGCACAGGGGTCATAGGGAAACAGCACAGGGGTCATAGGGAAACAGCACAGGGGTCATAGGGAAACAGCACAGGGGTCATAGGGAAACAGCACAGGGGTCATAGGGAAACAGCACAGGGGTCATAGGGAAACAGCACAGGGGTCATAGGGAAACAGCACAGGGGTCATAGGGAAACAGCACAGGGGTCATAGGGAAACAGCACAGGGGTCATAGGGAAACAGCACAGGGGTCATAGGGAAACAGCACAGGGGTCATAAGGAAACAGCACAGGGGTAATAAGGAAACAGCACAGGGGTCATAAGGAAACAGCACAGGGGTCATAAGGAAACAGCACAGGGGTCATAGGGAAGCAGCACGGGGGTCAAAGGGAAACAGCACAGTCGTCATAAGGAAACAGCACAGGGGTCATAAGGAAACAGCACAGGGGTCATAAGGAAACAGCACAGAGGTCATAAGGAAAGCACTATGAATCTCAGAGACACGGCTGACCTCCTCACCAGAAGGACAAGACTAATGTTTGGAAAGACTGCCTGCCTTTGTTTCCCCTCACTGTATCATCTGCGGGCTGAGGATGAGAAGGCCAATAGATCTCTGTTAATCCTGTTTTCTTAGGTCCCCTGCTCTCTAAATAAAGCATAGCTTCGAGACTCAATTTCTGATTCTGCTCATGGGTATTTTTAGTGACAGGCAGCACAAACTCCACTACTCTGGTTACCTAATGACCAGGCATAACATCCTACCTAGAGGCCCTGGACATATGTGGGAAGCTGAGTTCAAGAACACGTGACCAAGAGAAGCCTCGTCTAGAAGATAGACAGACACCCAGCATCTTGAATGCGCATAGACTAAACTGCTGCCATAGGGAGCACTGAGAAGCAAGCTCCTCGGCACAGACAGGAGGGGAAGAATGGGGGGGGGGGTCCAGGGCTACAGGCCACAGAAGCAAAGCTGTTTCTTGCACAGATCTCTTTTCACATTTTGTCAGCAAGGTTCTTAAACTGTGGCAGAATGGAATCAAACAGGCCACAGGCCCAGATATGAACACCAAACCTGTCCTCTAACCAGTTCTCTAACATCTGGCAGCCAGTGAGGCACCAAGTCAAGCACAGGGAAGCAGAAACAATTCCCCAAAGCTGACAGGGTGAGTCTCTGTAGGGACTCTGCAGGGACTTCCTCCAGCTGAAAAGCTTCAGGGTTAAAACTAGAATCTGAGCAGAAGTAGCATTTAGTTGATCACCTTTATTTCCCGAGCCAGGAACCCTCTTTTTTATTATTTATTTTTATTTTATATGTATGAGTGTATTGCCTGCATGTATGTGTATCTAAGTGCACTTGCGTGCACAGTGCCCACAGAGGTTAGAAGAGGGTGTTGGATCCCCTGGAACTGGAATTACAGATGTTTGTTAGCCACCGTGTGGGTGCTGGGAACTGAACCCAGGTCCTCTGCAATGGCAGTTGTCACCTTTTTTTTTTTTTTTCTTGTCTTTTCAAAACAGGGTCTCCCTGTAGCCCCAGCTGTCCTGGAACTTGCTAGGTAGACCAGGCTGGCCTTGAACTCACAAAGATATGCCTGCCTCTGCCTCCCAAGTGCTAGGATTAAAGGCATGTGCTACCATGCCCAGCTGGCACCTTTTTTTTATATAATACTTTTATTGATGGTTTATATTCCAAGCAAATGGTACCAAAAAGCAAGCAGGAGTTGTTATTCTAATATCAGACAACATAGGCTTTAAAGTAAAACTAATCAGAAGAGACAAAGAGGACCATTACATACTTATCAAAGGAACAATTAAACCACGAAGATTTCACAATCATAAATATATACACACCAAACTCCAGCACACCGAACTTTATAAACACAATTCTACAGGACTTCAAGGCACAGACTGATCCCAGCACACAAAGAGTGGGAGATCTCAAGACCCCACTGAGCCCATTAGATAGGTCAACTGGACAAAGAATAAAGAGAGAGAGATATCAGAACTGAACAATACAATACACCAAATGAACCTCACAGATATCTACCGAATATTTCACCCAAACTCCAGAGAATATACTTTCTACTCAGCACCCCATGGAACATTCTCCAAAATCAACCACATACTGGGACATAGAAAACACCTCTACAAATACAAATGCAATGAAATAATTTCATGCATTTTATCAGTTGGTGCTTTTAACTGCTGAGCCATCTCTCCAGCTCCCCCTCCCCTTCTTACTCACTGAATGTGAATCTAGGATGGGTTCTCCCACCATGATGGAATTACATTAAGGCATCCAGCACCCTATTGGTTTGTTCATTTATCAACTATGTGCCGATTGTTTGCTCCAGGCATGGTGCAGGGTGCTAATGTGAGATTGAAGTCCATGTCCTCCTGATTTTGAAGTTAGGTCTCCAGGTATACTAGTCAGGGTTCTCTAGAGGAAGAGAACTAATAGAATGAATAGAGAGAGAGATGTGTGTGTGTGTGTGTGTGTGTGTGTATATAATTCATTAAATTGGGGCTGGAGAGATGGCTCAGTGGTTAAGAGCACTGACTGCTCTTGCAGAGGACCCAGGTTCAATTCCCAGCACCCACATGGCAGCTAAGAACCATCCTTAACTCCAGTTCCAGGGGAATCTGACACTTTCTTCTGACCTCTGCAGCATGGAATGACACAGGTGCACCTACCTACATGCAGACAGTACACTCCTACACATAAAGTTAAAAAAAAATAAAAAGAATTTATTAAATCAGCTTAGGTAAAAATAGTAACAACAGCATACTGAGAGCCTGAGGACCTGGTAGTTGCTGTTCCTTGAGGCTGGGTAGGTGCCTCAGCACGTGGAGTGGTCCCACACTGGCTGTTCCATACCAGAGAGCCTGAAAACCCAGTAGTTGTTCAGTCCGTGCCTCAGCAGGCCCAATCTGGCACCGAAGACTGAGAGGGTTCCTGAGAGCTACTGATCCTTAGTCTGTGGTAGAAGCTTGGAAACTGCTTCTGACGTCAGCAAAGAGCAGCAGCAGCAGCAGCAGCAGCAGCAGCAGCAGCGAGAGAGAAAGCCAGACAGGCAAAGGGTCAATTATCTTCCTTCTGCCACGCTGGGCTGCTACCAGGAAGTGCTGCTCACATTTGAGGTAGGTCTTCTCACATCAAAAGAGCATCAGGATAATTCTTCCGGGGCAGATCCTTATTCAGGTGATTCTGATTTGTGGCAAGTTGACATTAAAACCAACCACCACATGTGGTATAGTAGAAAAGACAGATGAACACAGGAAGTTATGACAGAGCAGAACCAGTCTGTAAGAAAGGCATGTGACTAGTTTAGGGGGACTCGGGGATGGTCCCTGTGGTGGTGATTAATCTTGGTTTTCAACTTGACTGGAGCTGGAATCAACTAAAGACAAGCCACTGGGCACTCCTCTGAGGAATTTTCTTGACCAGATTATCTCAAGTGGGAAGACCCAACTCTAAAAGCAGGCAGCAGCTTCTGGTGGCAGCCCAGATGAAGGACATGGAAGAAGAAAGATCTGTTGCCTTTTGCCTGCTTGTCTTTATTTTTGCTGGCAAGTCCATCTATCGTACGGCTGCATTCCTTTGCTGATCTAAGGACACAGCTTTGGCTTTCAATATGGACCAAAGACCAGCAGCTCTCCAGGAATCCCCCAGGCCTTCAGCGCCAGACTGGACTGCTGAGACATCCATCCTCATGGACTGAGCAGCTACCAGGTTCTCAGCCTCTCAGGTGTGAGACAGCCATTGTTAGACTACCCAGACCATACCTAATAAATCCCTTTTTATGGAGCTGGAGAGATGGCTCAGTGGTTAAAAGCACTGGTTCGATTCCCAGCACACACGTAGTGGTTAACAACTGTCCATAACTCCAGTTCCAGGGTATTCAACACCCTCTTCTAACCTCTGCAGGGACTCAGGGCAGGAACCTGGAGGCAGGAACTGAAGCGGAGACCATGGAGTTATGCTCTTACTGGCTTGCTTTCCCTGGCATGCTAAGCCAAGTTTCTATTTTGGGGGGGAAAGTGGGGGAGGGGACAAGGGGGTGGTGGTTTTTTGAGACAGGTTCTACCTGTAGCCCCAGCTGTCCTGGAACTCACTATGTAGACCAGGCTGGCCTTGAACTCATAGAGATGCACCTGACTCTGCCTCTCAAGTGCTGGGATTAAAGGCGTGCACCACACCATGCCCAGCTGTGTGTGTGTGTGTGTGTGTGTGTGTGTGTGTGTGTGTATTTATAAGTATATGTTTGTATGTGTAGAAACAAAATTCAAAGAAGAGGGCAAGAAATTGAGAGGGAGTGGGGTGGTCTCGAAAGAGTTAGAGGGGGACTGAGATGAATGGGAATAATGCAAAGATAATACTCATATATGACATTCCCCAAAATAAAATAAAGTTATAATTATATTATGTATCTTTGACATTTGGAGATACAAATCCAATTCTGTAGGCTGTATCATACATATGCGCGTGCGTGCGCGCCCATGCAAACACACACACACACACACACACACACACACATATGAGAGCACATTAAATTGGCCAGGGGGCAGTGAGAAGAGTTGCTGATAAAGAAGGGAATCTAAATAACATCAAACTATATTGTATGAAAATTACAAAAATTCAATAAAAATAGAATTAAAAATAAAATTTAAAAAGTTTACAAAAAGACAGTTTTAACAAGGGAGAGTTTTGAGAGAGGGCACGTCAAGGTTCCTGTCCAGGGCAGCGGGCTGACAGGGGTGCCTCTCACTGAGCGCACCTCATCAGAAGGGAGTGGGACGATATGCTCAGCTTAAGGCACATGGCTTCACAGTTGTGCAGGAGACTTGGGAGTGGCAAAAAAAAAAAAACCCTGAAAGCTCTTCCCGTCTTGGCCGCCATTGAAGAACAGCTAGTGAGCAGCCATGGCTCTGAGCTACCGCATGGCCGTGGGCCTCAACAAGGGCCACAAGGTGATGAAGAACATGAGCGAGCAGAGACACAGCCGGCGACGCGGGAGCCTCACCAAGCACACCAAGTTTGTGCGGGACATGATCAGGGAGATGTGCAGCTTTGCGCCCTATGAGCGAGCGAGTGGCGCGCTCTGGAGCTGCTCAAGTTGTCCAAGGACAAGCGGGCACTCAAGTGCATCAAGAAGAGAGTGGAGACACATATCCATGCCAGGAGGCCGTGGGAGGAGCTGAGCAACGTGCTGGCAGCTCTGAGGAAAGCTGCAGCTAAGAAGGACTGAGCCTGAGCCCTCTCTTGTCCCTCAACAAAGAACGTTAAAAACAAACAAACAAAAACAAAACAAAACAAAACAAAAAACCCTGAAAGCACTTGGAACAAGAAAATCACAGTTCGCACCTGATAGACTCTGGAAACAGCCCCGAAGCAAAAAATTCAATCAAAACTTCCCTTGAAAATTCCCCAGGAATACCGAACAGACACACCCCCAACTCCCAGCTTAGCAAGGTCAGCACAGTCCGCTTTTCTTCCAGTGTCAGCGTCCAGTGCTCTTCTGGTGCGCTCCAAACAAGGCAGCTTGGTTGATTGAGTGTAATAATAAAGGCATTGGGTTTTGTTGTTGTTTATTTTGTTGTTCATTTGTTTGTTTGACCCTGATCTCCTATAGCCCAGGCTGGCCCCAAACTTACTATGTAGCCAAGGATGACTTTGAACTTCTGATTCTCTTCCACTTCCTAGTTCTGGGGTTAGAGGTTTGCACCGCCATGTCCAGCTTTATGCACTGCTAGTGATTGAACCCAAGGCTTTGTGCATGCTAGGAAAGCACACTGCCAAGTGAGCTACATACATGCCCAGCCTAGCACCTTATATCTTTAAATATACAATCTTCAGACCAGTGTGAGNAAGTGTAATAATAAAGGCATTGGGTTTTGTTGTTGTTTATTTTGTTGTTCATTTGTTTGTTTGACCCTGATCTCCTATAGCCCAGGCTGGCCCCAAACTTACTATGTAGCCAAGGATGACTTTGAACTTCTGATTCTCTTCCACTTCCTAGTTCTGGGGTTAGAGGTTTGCACCGCCATGTCCAGCTTTATGCACTGCTAGTGATTGAACCCAAGGCTTTGTGCATGCTAGGAAAGCACACTGCCAAGTGAGCTACATACATGCCCAGCCTAGCACCTTATATCTTTAAATATACAATCTTCAGACCAGTGTGATGGTAACAGTATCAAATTTAATGAGGGAACACAGATTCACTGCATTCTATCCCAAATAAGGTCAATTTTATTATTGATGAGCCTAAATAATGGGCTTATTCATATTGTTTAAATAGATTTTTCTCTTTCCCCATAAATATGCAATTGGATTTGTATGATTGAGTCAGGTCAATAATGAGACTTGTATTTGGCACTAGAGCTCAAGAAATATATTTAAGATCATTAAGTGTTTTGTAGTCAACAGTTTATGGGATCTAGATAATCCTATAAAATGAGATGGGCTGAGAAAAAAACCTGGATAGCAAATGTGGATCCTACAGAGGCCTCATGGGGAAACTGCCTTCAGAACTGAGTGTTAAAGAAGAGACAAGAAACCCCGACCTGCCATTTTCACCCTGGGGAATATTTTGCCTGAAAAATACAAAGTAAATCTGACAGCTCATGAAACTGCACACATTAAGATTTACTACAGGGGCTAGAGAGATGATGGCTCAGCAGATAAGAGCACTGACTGCTCTTTCAAAGGAACTGTGCTCAGTTCCCCACACCCATAGAGAGACTAACAACCATGTGTAACTCCAGTTCCAGGTGATCCAGCGCCCTCTTCTGACCTCCATGGGCATTGCATGACACAGGTGCTTCTGCATACACACAGGCAATACAGTCATAGACATAAAAAAATAATAAAATATTAACAAAGAAAACCTTTTAAAAAAGATATGTCATAGTTGCTAATCCAACTGAAGAAACACATCATACAGGTAACACTGGAAAGCATAAAAACTGACCCAAGAGCCGGGCGTGGTGGCGCACGCCTTTAATCCCAGCAATTGGGAGGCAGGCAGAGGAAGGCGGATCTCTGAGAGTTTGAGGCCAGCCTGGTCTACAGAGCGAGCTCCAGGCCAGCTGGAGGGAGACCCTATCTCAAAAAGACAAAATAATAATAATAATAATAATAATAATAGTCAAATGGTGGCTGACAGCAACTCCAAGTACAAGGACCTAAACCCATGACTCAGGCATCTTCAAATTATTAAGAACCTTGATGGGCCTATATTGATCTCAAAATTCTGAACTCAACACTTGAAAAATAAGAGGGATAGCCAGGTGTGGTGGCGCATGCCTTTAGTCCTAGCACTCAGGAGGCAGAGGCAGGTGGGTCTCTGTAAATCTGATGCTATCCAATTCTACATATTGAGTCCAAGGCTAGCCTGTACTGTATAGTGAGAGCTTGTCTTGAAAAAACAAAAGTTTCTAACTTATATTATTTATGTCCCCACCATTCCTATTGTTGTTAGACCTGAGATTGCCATTCATTACTACTCGTTTTTTACTTTATTTCTATTCACTGCTAAATGGTGCTGTTACTGGCATTTGTTTTCCTCTTTTCTTATGGCACAGGGGATCAAGCATGGCATTTTGAGTACATTGTGTAGAGATTCTACCACTGAGCTACACTCCCATCCCATATGTGAGATAGCATCTTAACATGCAATCCACCTCCAATCAATACTTTAGCTAAAATAACAGGGGAAATAAAAGCCCCAAGCTGAAAACAAAACTCCAAGTAGGTATGGGAGCAGGAGACCTACCTCTGGTTGTCAGAGCAGAGAAACAAGAAAAAGATTGTGGGCACAGTAGTCTTGAGAGCCCATAGCACAGGGTCAGTGCAATAGCCCTTTGGAATATGTATTGTTACTGAGACCGAAGGATGAGTAGAGAGAGGATACTGGGTACAATGCACTGTCTAGGTCCATCTGTTTGACCTACTGTAAGTATCCTCACTTTGTAAGACCCACAGAAAAAGAAGTACACTCAGGATATAATTGAGATTACACTGTGTCATCATGCACTAATTTTCTCTCAAGAAATAACAAGGAAACAATTTTTTTTTGTCTTTTCCAGACAGGGTCTCCCTGTAGCCCCAGCTGTCCTGGAATTTGCTCTGTAGACCAGACTGGCGTTGAACTCACAAAGATCTGCCTGCCTCTGCCTCCCAAGTGCTAGGATTAAAGGCATGTACCACCATGCCCAGCTCAAGGAAACAATTTTTAAAAATTCAATTGGGTCAGGTGTGATGGCACATGCCTTTAATCCCAGCACTTGGGAGGCAGAGACAGGTGGATCGCTGTGAGTTCAAGGCCAGCCTGGTCTACATATTGAGCTCCAGGTCAGCTGGGTTGAAAGGGATACCCTGTCTCAAAAAGACCAAAAAGATCCAATTGTGGGGCTGAGGAGATGGCTCAGTGGTTAAAGAGTGCTGACTGCTTTTGCAGAGGACCCAGATTCAATTCTCAGAACCCACATGGCAGCTAACAACCATCCATAACTCCATTTCCTAGGGTATCTGATACTCTCTTCTGACCTCCATAGGCATTGCATGACACGGGTGGACTTATATACATTCAGGAAATACAGTCATACACATAAAATTTAAAATAGTAAATATTTTTAATCCAATTGGAACGTACACCTTCAGGAGGCAGGGGGAGGTAGATATCTGTGAGAGCAAGGACAGTCTGGGATGGTCTATATAGTGAGTTCCAGCCAGCAGACATAGAGAGTTTGATGCCAACCAGGGTTACATAAGATCCTGTGTCAAAAATAAAAATCACTCACAAACTCCCATACCAAGAATGACCTCCCTTTCTTGATGCTGTTGACCAGAGGTCCCATCGGCCCTCAAATAATATTGGCCATCGCCCCTACTCTTGGTTACCCACCAGAACTCCACAGTGAGAGCTTATTGCTGAAGATACTACATACATGAGCTGAACAGCAAGCAAGGAGAAATCAAACTTGTGCTGGCTTCAAAGTCCCATCTCTTCCAGCTTCCTTTTATACTTTTGTTAAGGCACTATACATGCTAAGTGAAGAGAAAATTAATCGTCAGTCTTACCCAGCTGTGACTCCTGTGAGCTACAGTAACAATTAGCTTGTCAAGATATGCTCACTGGTATAAAAGTGACACGAATACTATGGGAGTAACCAACCATTTTCTATTGGATTTAAGGTCTACTTCATAGGATGGAGTCCATCCCTGACACTGATCTCACACCTAGGAACTTGAAGCTAGACAGGTCACAGAACACAGGGAAGAGCCCAAGACTAGTTTTCTGCTAAATAGATATAGTATTAAACTGATTCCCATAGATTAATGCATCTCTCAGTTTTCGCCATGGAAGTTTCTTTGTGCAGCAGATGGTGCTTAACACAGAAACATACAACTGACCAACATGGTCAGGACAAGAGACTACTGAATGCTTATCCATGAATAGGACATCTGTTTCAAACTTCTGCCTCCCAAGGCTCAGGGATCATTGTGGAAGATGGGGCAGGAAGACTTTAAGAGTCAGGTGGTAAGTGACCACAAGGAAATAGTTTTCCAGACAGCTGGTCAGTTACCCATATGAACTCACAGCAAGGCTGACAGCATGCACAAGTCCCATGCAAGCTCAAACCAGACAAAATCTCAACATAGACATGGTAAAAAAAACAAACAAAAAAACCCAACCCAGCCTGCAGAACTATGGACAACTGATGGCTGCTGGGCAAAGGAAAGTTAGTTTCTTTCAAGGATATGACTCTTGGTAGGTTAACCAAGCTCCAATGAATGGACCCCCAGTGAGGGACATTTGGAGATACAAATTAGACTCTATAGGCTTTATTATATATAAATAAAATACATTAAATTGGGCTAGAACTCGTAAAGGGAGGTGTGAAGAGAGGAGAGAATCTAAATATAATGAAAATATATTGTAAGATAATAGCAAAAAATTCAATAAAAATTTAAAACTACATATTTATATATTTTGTGTAGAAAAAATACACTGAAGAATAGACAAAAGATACAAACCTATTTAGTGAATGATAGCAAAAAATTCCCCAAATCTGGGAAAAGATATGGATATCCAGGTACAAGAGGCATTTAAACCTAACCAGATACTAGCTTTCCTGTGCCATAATATAGTTAAATGGAACAAAGAAATAACATTGAAAGCTGAGAGAAAAGGGGCAATTCGCATATACAGAAAACCTTTCAAAATAAAAGAGATCTTCAAAAGAAACTATAAACTACCGGTGATAGCCTGTGCCTGTGATCTCAGCAGTCAGGAAGTTGGGACTAGAGGACCCAATGTTCAAAGCCAGCATGGCTACACAGTGATTTCCAGGCAGCCTGTGTTACATGAGACCCTGTCTCAACAAAAGAGGAGGAGGAGGAGGAGGAGGAGGAGGAGGAGGAGGAGGAGGAAGAGGAGGACGAGGAGAAGGAGAAAGAGGAGGAGGAAGAAGAGGAGAAAGAGGAGGAAGAAGAGGAGGAGAAAGAGGAGGAAGAGGAGGAGGAGGAAGAGAGGAAAGGAAGGAAGGAAGGGAGGGAGGAAGGGAGGGAGAGAAGGAAGGAAGGAAGGAAGGAAGGAAGGAAGGAAGGAAGGAAGGAAGGAAGGAAGGAAGGAAGGAAGGAAGGACGTCTAAAGGCCAAGAGACCATAGAATGGGTCTATGGTCTCTTGGCCTTTAGACTTCAGGGCTTCAAACGCTGAAAAAAAATAAATGCCAACCTAGATTACTATGTTCACCAATATTACTGAAGATACAAAAGAATCCAACACAGAAGATAAACACAGTCACCAGAGCACAAGAAAGTAGATAAACGAACAAGAATTAGGAAAGACTCAAACATTAGAAAAGCAACATGATAGTAATTAGGAAGTGCCTCTCAGTGACAACCCTGAATATAGATGGCCTTCATTCTCCAACTGAAAGAGAGCGGCTGATTAGATTAAGAAACAAGATCCAACCCCTCAGTCACCCCTGACAGCCTGCCTGGCCACATGTACCCTCACTGACACCCAGCAAAAATGCTTCAACTATCCGTAGTCCTTCACCAGATGAGTCCAGTGTCCCAGGCACTGGCTCCTCATCTTACTCTTGCCTATGCCAAAGAGGTAAAATTCGGTTTGGATCCCAAGGCTTAATGCTTCCAGGCATAGACTTTTTAGTCCATGCTATAGCTGTTACAATGGTGCCAAGGGAAGAACTGGTGACAGGAAACAGAGTGGGGGAAGACCCAGAGTAACAAAGTGTGATGGGACTGTGGCAAGGTCAGTTGTTTAAAGAATAAATAGAAAAACACTGAAACCAAGCTTGTTTATGCTGTGTCTAATAACACAAATGAAGAAGCCGGGGTGACACTGCCACTGCACTGTTCCCACATGTTCTACTGCCAAGGACACTTTGAGAAGATCAGCAAAGGTGATAATCGAGTGGAAATAAGACGGCTGTTGCTACTGTAATGGTTGAACTTAAAAAGCAGTCTAAACCTGTGACAACTCCTGAAGAAATTGCTCAGGTTGCTACAATTTCTGAAAAGTGAGATAAAAAAATTAGAAGCATCATTTCTTTTTGGGGGGGGCCTTTCGAGACAGGGTCTCCCTGTAGCCCCAGCTGTCCTAGAACTTACTCTGTAGACCAGGCTGGCCTTGAACTCACAAAGATCCACCTGCCTCTGCCTCCCAAGTACTAGGATTAAAGGTGTGTGCCACCACTCCTGGCTAGAAGCATCATTTCTGATGTGATGTTAAAGGTTAGAAGAAAGGGTGTCATCACAGGAAAGGCAAGTCTCTGGGGTTTGTTTAGTTTTAATGATACCTTCAATGAGGTGAATATCAAAACTGAAGCTTTCCAAAGAAAAAACTTGCATATGTATTTCTGCTAGGAAAAAAAATCTCACCTGCCACCAAGGTACTCTTGCAGAGGACCAAAGTTTGGTTCCTAGCACTGGTATCAGGCAGTTCACAACTATCTACAACTCCAGCTCCAGATGATCCTACACCCTCTTCTAGCCTCGTTGGGCACTTGCACACAATACATGCACAGGTATACACATACACATAAAAACAAAATTTTTTTTAGAAATCAGGTATCTCAATGGTGGTAATAAGTTTCTTTGATGTTACACAAATGTACTGACAGGACAGAGGGTGGCAGGGATGTAGAGAACAGAAGACTGTCTTCCTTGCTCAGGTGTGCTGATAAGGACAGGATTACAGGACTCTCTCCTCAGAAGAGGATGAACTGTTTTCCCAAACTATTAGAAGCCAAGCTGTCTCAAAGAAAACTGTCAGAACACAAGAGACTTCAGTGAGGAGTGAAGATCCTGTAATTAACCTAGAGAGACCCTCACTAAGAAGCCCAAGATCTGATTCAACATACAAAACAAATGGAAATATTAAAATTAGTAAACTAGAAGCTGCCCATGTCCAACAGAAGGTCAACTTCACCAAAGAAGGTGAAACCGAAGATGATCCAAACAGCTTACAGTGATGTTGATGCTGTCAGGTTGAGATTACCTTGAGTCTAGAGATGTGAAAACAACAGACACCAAAAAAGCCAACTAGATCCTTGACCATGAAAGAGAAAACACTTGATCCATCTGTCTGTCTCTATAAGCAAAAGCCAACTAGATCCTTGAACATGAAAGAGAAAACACTGGATCCATCTCTCTGTCTCTATAAGCAAAAGCCCAAAGTGGTTTTCTCCAATACCCGTGTCCCTCTAGTGAGAAATTCAAACCAGCAAGTAACTGTTGCCTCTGTATACTGCTCAGAAGCCAAAATACTCTTTATTAAACACAAGTATGATCATGTTGACAGAGTAATGGAGACGGGAAAATAGAAGGAATCGGCATACTTGAAATTATGACCCTTCCCATGAGCCTGAAACTGTGGTCCCCTCCTGTGAACCTGGAGCTGTGGCTGTCTACCATGAGCCTGGAGCTGTGGCTGTCTACCATGGACCTGGAGCTGTGGCTGTCTACCATGAGCCTGGAGCTGTGGCTGTCTACCATGGACCTGGAGCTGTGGCTGTCTACCATGAGCCTGGAGCTGTGGCTGTCTACCATGGACCTGGAGCTATGGTTGTCTACCATGAGCCTGGAGCTGTGTCTGTCTACCATGAGCCTGGAGCTGTGGCTGTCTCCCATGGACCTGGAGCTATGGTTGTCTACCATGAGCCTGGAGCTGTGGTTGTCCACCATGAGCCTGGAGCTGTGGCTGTCTACCATGAGCCTGGAGCTGTGGTTGTCCACCATGAGCCTGGAGCTGTGGCTGTCTACCATGAGCCTGGAGCTGTGGTTGTCCACCATGAGCCTGGAGCTGTGGTTGTCTACCATGAGCCTGGAGCTGTGGTTGTCCACCATGAGCCTGGAGCTGTGGTTGTCTACCATGAGCCTGGAGCTGTGGTTGTCCACCATGAGCCTGGAGCTGTGGTTGTCTACCATGAGCCTGGAGCTGTGGTTGTCCACCATGAGCCTGGAGCTGTGGTTGTCTACCATGAGCCTGGAGCTGTGGTTGTCCACCATGAGCCTGGAGCTGTGGTTGTCTACCATGAGCCTGGAGCTGTGGTTGTCCACCATGAGCCTGGAGCTGTGGTTGTCTACCATGAGCCTGGAGCTGTGGTTGTCCACCATGAGCCTGGAGCTGTGGTTGTCTACCATGAGCCTGGAGCTGTGGTTGTCCACCATGAGCCTGGAGCTGTGGTTGTCTACCATGAGCCTGGAGCTGTGGTTGTCCACCATGAGCCTGGAGCTGTGGTTGTCTACCATGAGCCTGGAGCTGTGGTTGTCCACCATGAGCCTGGAGCTGTGGTTGTCTACCATGAGCCTGGAGCTGTGGTTGTCCACCATGAGCCTGGAGCTGTGGTTGTCTACCATGAGCCTGGAGCTGTGGTTGTCCACCATGAGCCTGGAGCTGTGGTTGTCTACCATGAGCCTGGAGCTGTGGTTGTCCACCATGAGCCTGGAGCTGTGGTTGTCTACCATGAGCCTGGAGCTGTGGTTGTCCACCATGAGCCTGGAGCTGTGGCTGTCTACCATGGACCTGGACCTGTGGCTGTCTACCATGATCCTGGACCTGTGGCTGTCTACCATGAGCCTGGAGCTGCAGTCCTCTCCCATGAGTCAGAGTTGTGGTCCCCTCCTATGAGCTGGAATTTGGTTCCCTTCCATGAACCTGGAGCTGTGGTCCCCTGGCTCTGAGAGCTGGAGCTCTGTCTGGTCCCCTTCCGTGAGCCCAGGTTCCATGTTCCTCTGATGGTGGGCTTGATGGTTAAGCAGACTGGAGGATAGAACCTCCTGATATTGAGCAGTAGTTTCCACCTTCTCTGACTGGTTGTATTTACCATGACCCCTCCCCAAGGTCCCCGGGTGTGCATGACAGTTGCTTTGCTTCCATCTTGGGCTTATGCAGGGGACAGGGGGAGGTCCAGGCTAGCTTTAAAAAATGGGTGTACATCAAAGTATTTTCTTTTAATGAGAAACAGCTTTACTGCATCTAAACATTGAAAATAAAAGAAACAGAATCTAGCAGAAGTCATAAAAATTCATTCATACTTCAGACCCTTCTCCCCCAGGAACCACAATTGTTATATTATTCCCATTTAGTAAAATTTAATCTCATTTAGTAATTCTTCTTCCTTCTGGTGTAATTTAAATTCTGTGACGTCTTTCTAGCACTATATTGACAAAGCCATCAAATCGTCAAAGTATACCAACAATTTTTTTTGGTCTTTTTGAGAGAGAGTCTCCCTATAGCCCCAGCTGGCCTGGGACCCACTATGTAGACCAGGCCGGACTTGAACTCACAGAGATCCACCTTCCTCTGCCTCCTGAGTGCTGAGATTAAAGGCATGTGAGACCACGCCTGGCTTACCAACAATTTCTTTATTGCTTCACTACAATGTAAATTCCTAGTCCTACGTGCTTGTTCACAAGCTGGACTGGCCTAAGCTACAAAGGGTTAAGGCGTAGTGGTGGTTGCCATGGCAACGCTGGAAGTAAGATTTAGATCTTTGAAAAGATCAGTGAGAGTGTCAAGCATAAATAAAATCACCAAAAGAGAGAGAAGACCCAAATTAGAGATGAAAGAGGAATGATTACAACAGAGTTGTAATCATTGAATACCAAAGGCTCATTAGGTATTATTTTGAAAACTTACACTGCAATAAATTGGAAGATCCAAAAGAAATGAACACATTTCTAAATACCTATGACCCATCAAAACCGAATTGAAAGGGGCATCACAAAACTAAATGGGGTAAGGGGGAGAAGACCTAAGTAGACCAGTTACAGGTCATGAGAGTTATGCCACATTAAAAGTCTCCTAGAAGAGGGGCTGGAGTGATGACCTAGCGGTTAAGAGTGCTGACTGCTCTTGCAGAGTACCCGGGTTTGATCCCCAGCACCCATATGGTGGCTGAGAACCATCTTTAACCCCAGTTCCAGGGGAATCTGACATCCTCTTCTGACTTCCGAGGCATTGCACGACACAGGTGCACAAACCTACATGCAGACGTATACTAAAAACACCAATCAAAAATAAATAAAATAAATAAAATAAAAATAAAATTTTTTAAAAGTCTCCTAGAAGAGTCAGCCATAAAGGTGCATGCCCATAATCCCAGATCTTGGGGCTCCAAGGCAAGAAGATGGTAGGCTGGAGGCCAGCCTGGGCCATAGCAAAAGACTATATCAAATGCCTCTCCAAAAGATCTCCTTCAATAAAGATCCCAGTACCAACTGCTTCATTTTACCATGTCTTTAAAGAGAACTAACATTAATGAACCACATACTATTCCATAAAGTATATAAAAGAGATGAATATAAACTCA
Organism: Rhizomys pruinosus; assembly: GCA_009823505.1. Classification (NCBI taxonomy): domain Eukaryota; kingdom Metazoa; phylum Chordata; class Mammalia; order Rodentia; family Spalacidae; genus Rhizomys; species Rhizomys pruinosus. Next base: position 1,496,926 of record VZQC01008552.1, on the reverse strand, counting down.
ATTCTATGAGCTGGCAGGACAACTCAGCAGATAAAAAGGGCTTGCCACACAAGCCTGATAACCTGAACTTGATCCCTAGATGCAACAGTAGGAGGTGAGACCCAGTTCCTGAAAGTTGTCCTCTGAAAAAGTGCACTATCATCCCCTAACACACACACAAAAAAAAAAAAACACACACAACACACACAAATGCATGTGTGCACATGTGCACATGCACAAAAAAATAAAAAATTAATTAATTAGAATCAGGTTTTAATTTTAAAAAATCAAGCCAGCAAGAATGTCTCATCAGTAAGGTGCTTGACACCAAGCCTGATGAATCTGAGTTCAATCCTGGGACCCAAAAGGTGAAAGGAAAACCTGACGCCCACAATTGTCGTGAGCTCTGCATGTATACCATGTCCACCACTATCCCATCAAAAATATTAAATTAAATAGAATAGATTAGACAGATAGATAGATAGATAGATAGATAAATAGATAGATAGATAGATAGATAGATAGATAAAGAAATAAAATTAGAATGAACTATCTGATGAATGCACTAATCCTGATTTCAAACCAGAGAAGGACACAACTAAAAAAGAAAACTATGAGGCCAACATCATTGAAATAGCACAGATTTAAAAGTCGCCAACAAAGCACTTTCCAACCAAACTCAAGAAATCATTTTAAAGGATCATCACAGTTTCTTTGAATAGAGGCTTTTTCTCTCCTCCTTTTTTTTTTTTTTATTAAATTAAATTAAAAATTGTAAAAATAAAAGAAGTCTAAAATATAGATAAACATACTTCTCTACACATGTTAAAATTAAAAATTCTGAAAAGAAACTATAGGTTATCCATGAGCTCTGGCAGGTCATGGGGGGCATAAGGGGTGGGCATGGATGGGGGAATAAGTATAAATTTGATTAAGACTGATTAAGATGAAATAGGCACTCACTAAAAAATTAAACATAAAAGGAATCATACACAGGGCTAAGAGCGATGGCACGGTGATTGAAAGCATGTGCTGCACCGGGCGTGGTGGCCACGCCTTTAACCTAGCAAACTTGGAGGACAGAGGCAGGAGGAATCTTTGTGAGTTCAAGGGCCCAGCCCCTTGGACTACAGAAGGCGAGTCCAGGACTGCTGGGGCTACAGGAGACCCTGTCTCAAAGAAGAAAAGAAGAGGAGGAGGGGAGGATGGAATTAAGGAAATGGCTTCTGATTATATTAGTAGGCTTCGGAGTTAGGTCTCGTCGACGGCCTGTTTCTTCTCTGTCAGAAACATAAACAATGCCAGGCAAAGTAAGCACCACTGAGATGAACCAGTTTTTTTTTTTCCCATCAAACCCACGTGTAGTATCTATACAACTTCCTTATCTCCATTCCGTTTCTCCTTACCACCTCTTCCTTTTTTCTTCTGCCCTTCCCTCACCATGCCCAAACCCACACCACACTACACGGAATCCACACATAAACAAATGTAAACTCAGTTTTTAAAAAAGACCTATAACCGTACCTGAAATGGCTGCGATAGATTGCTCCATGGTTTACTAGCATTGGCTGCTTGTGCAGAGGGACCTGGGTTCAATTCCCGCAACCACAGAGTAGCTAACACACTGTCCTTAACTCCAATTACAGGAAATCCGAAAACCTCTTCTGACCTCCAAGACATTGCACAACATGGGTGAAACTTACACACATGCATGCCTATAATCTCATCACATCAAAAGTTTCTTTAGAAGAGCAATTACTCCTGATAGATACCCACAAGACCATCCTGTTTTGTAGCGATAACACCATTTTTATTTCAGCTCTCTTCACATAGCAAGGAGCTGGAACGCCACCCAAGTGCCACTCAACATGAGTATAGAAGAAAATGTGGTCATACCTACACAATAGGAATTCTAATGCAGCGGTAAAGACAACATCGTGAAATATTTGCAGTTAATAATAGGAACTAAAAGCTGTTATGCTAAGTGAGAGTACACAGTCCCTGAAGGACAATCACGTAGGTAGAGATCCCATCGTTTGTGGATCTATCACCAATCCATATTTTTGTTTGGATCCTGCACCAATCAATTATTTGTTTAAGTCAAAACTGAGTAATTTTTTTTTTTCTTTTTTAGTAATATAATACCTGATGCCACGATTTTTAAAAAGTACTTAAAACATACATCAACTTGCTATTATTTAAGAATGCAGTATAGCGCTTTTTGCCTGAATGCAACTAAACCGTTAAAAGGTGAATCCTGATACATGTTTTGGAATAAACCAATAAACCTATAGTTTAGTTTCAGATTGTTTAATTTTTGGCATATGGGGGGGGGTTTTGTGGAGTGTATACAGCATATGGGGAGAAAATAAATGAAAGGGAAACAGCAACAAAGAACTTGTTTCAAAGAATTGACTAAAGCAGTAAACTTCAGCCCAAAATCAGTAAATTTCTGCATCAAGATTTTTTTAATTTGAGAAAAAGATACAAGACATATATGGCGATACACAAGCTGGGGGGGGGATGGAAGAGAATGATTAAGAATGTTGTATGAAATGGTGGCAAAAGTTTAACAAAAATAAATACAAAATTAAGAAAAAAAGGATTGGGGGTGTTTTTTTTGGACCTTTTTTAGACATGGTCCCTCTCTGTAGCCCCCAGCTGGGCTGAACTTAACTATGTGGACTAGGCTACCTTGATCTCACAGGGATCAACGGCTGCCATGCTCTCAAGGGTGGTATTTTAGGTGTGTGCCACCAGGCCGGGCTATATGGTGCATGCTTTTGATCCCACACTTCGGGAGGCAGAGGTAGGTGGATCTCTGGAGTTCAAGGCCAGCCAGTTTCTACAGTAGTGAGTTCCACAGGCCAGCTGGTGCGCAGAGAGACCACGGTTAACAAAAGAACCAAAAAAATTTAAGAAAGAAGGATCGTATACTTTGATATACTAGGTTTGATTTCAGGAATGAAAAGATGCCTTTAGAGATACATGAATATGTATAATAATTCAACAGTAGAATCAAAGATAAAAATACATGTCCACCTCAATAGATGTAAACAACCACTTGACAAATACCAACCACTCTTCATCTGAAAGAAGCTCATACCTCAACAGAAGGATCTTATCCCAACATAGTAAAGGTCATGGAAGGAAGACCCACAGCCAACCTCATACTGAATAAGGAAGCACTGGAAGCCCTTCTAGGATGGAAGAAGTCAAATTATTCTCATTTGCAGATAATAATCCTATAATCCTATATTTAGAAGGCCCTAAAGGCTTCGCCAGAAGACTGATAGACCTGATGGAGAAATTCTGCAAAGTAGCATGGCACACAATCAGCCTGCAGGGTACAAAAACACTCATGTTCATATACTGTATGTGTATTTTTCAGGGGAATTAAGAGCCAGAGTCTGCAAACTAGTAAGATACAAAATCAGTAGCAGGGTACAAAAACAAGTTCTGTATGGGGGGGGGCCATGGATGGGGGGAATGAGTCTAAATTTTATTAGATGTTATGGGAGCTGGAGAGATGGCTCAGCAGTTATAGCGCCCACTGCTCTTCCAGAGGACCACGGTTCAATTTCCCCAGCACCCACTGGCAGCTAGACTGTCTTTTAAGCCTGGGCATGGTGGGGCACACCTTTAATCCTAGTACTCAGGGCAGAGGCAGTTGGATCTCCATGTGTTCAAGGCCAGCCGGTCTACAGAGGGAGTTTCCAGGCAGCTGGGACTATGGGGAGGACCCTGTCTCAAAAAGCAAAAAGAAGAAAAAGAAATGTATAATACAAATGTCCAAAACGTTCATAAAAAAGAAAGAATCAGCACCTTTGTGCATTTTTAGACCTTTTACTTTATTTATATATTTATTTATTTATTTATTTATTATATTTATTATTTATTACCTTGTGTGCCACACAGGAGTGGAGTTTCAGAGGACGCTTATTAGGATCAGATCTTCTTCCACCATTCTAGGTTCCCCAGGGAGATGAACTCAGGATTTGGCAGAACTGGTTACACAATCGAAACACTCTCATTCCAAAAGCTTCTAAAAGGATGACATATAGGAATAAACCTAACCATGAATACAAAGATGTCTACAAGGAAAACTATAAAGCAATGAAGAAAGGAACTGAAGATACTGGAAAGTGGAAAGATAATCCCATGTTCGTGGATTGGCACAATAATAGTTAACATCGGTAAAATGGCCATTGTACTGAAAACTATTTACAGATTCAGTGCAACCCAACCCCTTCAAAAATCCTATGATTTCTGGGCGGAGAGTTGGCTTCAGCAGTTAAGAGCAACCGACTGTTCCATTAGCAGCGGAAAGACCTAGGTTCCATTCCCAGGCCCCACANTTTAAATACCTATATATCTAATTGCTTGTGCTTCATTAGTAGGATCGAAAGGTTATTCCTGGACAAACTGTCAGCCCATGAAAGGAAACAGCCAGAATTGACCAGAGTCCAAGACAACAGCTCCAGAGAAAGTAGACTGTTTTGCTTCTCATCCACCTGTGCCCCTTTTCTAAGCCTAGGGAACAATCTGCGGAAGAGGGGGCATGGTAGAATGTAAGGGCTGCGATTGGGGTGAATGGTGAAACTACAGCAATATAGTCTGGACACTCATTTGATCAACTTGATTGAACAAACAACCCGTCACCCCCCACTGGATGGTGGGGCTGTGGGGGTTTGGGCACAACAGCCTGCAGATTGGTTTTGCACAAAGGATGCTTGTACTCATGGATTATCATTTATAGCTAAAAAATGAAAAAAACTGAGAGAAAGATGCAGGACAGTTATGGCAGAATGCATGATTTGGGATGGGGTGGGGTGGGGGGGGAGGGAAAGGGAAATGTGCTTGAACTGAATTGGAAAATAATGTATGAAATGCACAAAGCATCAATAAAAATTAAAATAAATAAATAAAAATAAATTGGGTAAGTTGATGTATTGCTGTAACACATTATCTTTGTAATAAATCTTTCGAACAGAAAAAAAAATTCATATGAGTAAGTTCCCAGAGGCCTGAAAACCTCTGGTTCCTTATGTTCATTTGCCAACTCTGGCTCTTAACTCCCCTGAAAAATACACGTATGATATGTGAATATGAGTGTAAACCTGAAGGCAACATAACTATGAACACAATGCTAGACAAGAGAAACTTCCCTTGAGTTATTGGCCAGGGTAGTCCAACAGACTCAAAATAACACAAGCTATTGCCAGAGCCCTTGATTACCAGCCAGAACATGAAGGTAAGACCCTATTGCTGAAGATAGGACATACCTTGGATAGAGAACTTGGAGCAATGGAGCAGGAACTGACCTGGAAGCCTTCTCCCTAAAGACTAGCTCTAATAGTTCTAGAGGATACTCTGCAAGCTGCAAATGAGAAAAATCACTCAATGGTCCAAGCCAGCTGTAAAGCCTAATAACCACGAGGACTGGCACAGCAAACCATCTCTGTTGAGCAGTAGTGGCACTTTTATCTAGGGGGTAAAAGATAGCTATCTAATTGGACTTAAAGCCCTCTCTGTGGGAGGGAACTCATGGGTGGCACTGTAAATATAGCCAAATACACATGGATGGAGAAGTCCTAGATCCTACAGAAAACCATATGTTACCTTCATGTTCTGGGTGGTAATCAAGGGCTCTGGCAATAGCTTGTGTTATTTTGAGTCTGTTGGACTACCCTGGCCAACAACTCAAGGGAAGTTTCTCTTGTCTAGCACTGTGTTCATAGTTATGTTGCCTTCAGGTTTACACTCATATTCACATATCGTATGTGTATTTTTCAGGGGAGTTAAGAGCCAGAGTTGGCAAATGAACACTTCTAGACACATGAAAATTCTCGCTGTATGCTAAATATGGATCCTTTAGAGTGAACGGAGCTCAGATCAGGGGATTTTGCCAGACCACCTGAAGCACAGGTAGGGGCCAGGTGCCTCAGCCAGGCAGATTATTAGATAACTGAATCATGGCTTGTGTGGCTGTTGGGGTGGAGTTGCCCAGCTAGCCAGAATAAAGGTGGGCCTGTTGCCACTGGGGGACTCAAGTTCACAGAGCTCAGATGGGGGATTTCACCAGACCATCTGAAGCACAAAGTAGCATGGGTTAAGTAGTGAGCCACTCGCTCCCCGCCCAGTCCCACTGGGAGTGTCCAAGTGGGACCACAATAGTGATAGTGATTCTGGGGTACAAGGCAATAAATGAAACAGTGAACCTGAGACAACTCCAGTCCCACAACATCAAGGCCTACAAACAACCTAGAGGAACTGGCTGGCAGGAAGCAGAGTGAGCACAGTGCTCAGCAGGGTACCAACTGGACTGTTACCTATCCGGTTTTTGTAGAACCTTCAGAACAGAAAGGGAGGAGTGAGTTAGACTTCCAATATATAACCAAAATTGAAAGCCTGAAACATAGACAAGCCAACACTCCATAAACAAGGAGAAAACAATGAAGGCATCTAAAGGAATCAAGCAAAGGAAGCCTTCAACATAGTGAAGAAACATTTGAGATTTGCATCAGAATAAAAAAAAAACACCCAACAAAAGATCAATATGGGAAAAGCACAGAATAATTCCACACCAAACTCTACCAACCTATAGAAGATTCCTACAATGAGATCTCCCTAGAACTCAAGAAAGACCTAGAGGGAGAGAATGACAAACTTTGGAAAGAACTAAAGAGAGATAATGACAAACTCCAGAAAGAACTAGAGGGAGAAAATGACAAACTTTGGAAAGAACTAAAGAGAGAGAATGACAAACTCCAGAAAGACCTAGAGGGAGGGAGACAATGACAAACTCCAAAACTACGTGGAAACACTGAAAAGATCCCATGCTGAAATAAAAAAGGAAACCAACCAGTGAAGCAAGGAGCTACAGGAAGAGATTGAGAAACTCCAAAGGAAAGTGGAAATACTGAAGAAATGACAGGATGAAATGAAAAGTGAGATTGAACACTCAGTCAGGAAGAAACGATAAGAAAAAGCCTCAGAAGTAGAATGGAGGAAGCAGAAAAAAGAATATTGGACCTGGAAGGTAACACAGAATGACATAATCCTCAAGTAAGGATTATGAAAAATTTAAAAATACACAAGAGTAGAATAACCAGGAAATGGGGACACTATAAAAAGATGATCATAGGAATAGAGGAAGGAGAAGAATCCCAAGAGACTGGTATTGATCAGATCTTCAACAGAATGATAGATGAAAATTTCCCCAAACTAAAAGAAAACAAACCCATACAAATACAAGAAGCACACAGAATGCCAAATAGACAAGATCAGAAAAGAAACTCCCCACGCCATATCATAGTTAAAATGCTAGACACCTGCCGGGCATGGTGGCATACGCCTTTAATCCTAGCACTTGTGAGGCAGAGACAGGCTGATCTTTGTGAGTTCAAGTCCAGCCTGGTCTACAGAGCAAGTTCCAGGACAGCTGGGACTACAGGGAGACCCTGTCTTGAAAAAGACCAAAAAAAAAAAAAAAATGCTAGACACCCAAAACAAACACAAAATTCTGAAAGCCACAAGAGAAAAACAAGTTACATATAAGGTGAAACCCATCAGAATTACAGCTAACTTTTCAGAGCAAACTATGAAAGCAAGAAGAACATGGACCAAAGTATTCCCAGTGGTAAACAACTATACATGCCAAT
>VZQC01008552.1:1450874-1483724 GCA_009823505.1 Rhizomys pruinosus | reverse complement strand
ACAGTATTTATTCTATGGGAGTGCTTCTTAGTATTTCTTATACAAGGCTGCTTGAGCTTTTGTCCAAGCCTTTTCTAAAATATTATACAGTAGTTAAAAGTATCAGGCTGGTGTAACTAAGTATACTTAACTACCATACTTAAGGCCCTTACCAATTTGGCCCAGGGACCTAAGGGATAACTTTGTTCCTTGCCCTCAGAGGTCAACTAAGTCCTAGGGGACTATGCATGGGGCCATCTCTTGAAATGTCCTGCAAATGTGAGTCACCAGTCTTCCTGTGCAGGGAGGTCTTGGAGATCCACTAATGGGACTTCAGCCAGTGTCCAGTCTATAAAGAGGAAAGTTTGCTCATGCTTCAAAAAAGGAAGCCTGGTCCAGCAAGTCCTGACTTTGTCCTCTCATGGATGGAACTGGTAAATGAAAAGTCAAAAGGAGCCAGAAGCTCCCTCCCCCTCCAAAGCCCAAGTGACCCCTGAAGACCAGATCCTCAACTGACCTTGAGAAAACAAAAACCTTGGTTAATCTAGGCTAACCTTAAACATTCAAAAGGAAAGTATAACCAGAAAAAAAACAGGACTGTTGTTTTGCCTGTCTTCAATTCTTACTGGCAAGTGCAGCTACCCTGTGGCTGCCACTGCTTTTGCCATCCTTCAAAGACATGAGACACAGCTTTTCAACCTTCCAATATGGACTGAAGACTCATGTCTCTCCAAGAATCCTCCAAACCTTCTGTTCTAGATGGGGACTTCTGAGACATCCAGCTTGTGAACTGACCAACTACTGGGGTTTCAGCCTCTTCAGAGTATAGACTGTCATTGTTGAACATCCCAGGCTGTATCACAGAGTCCAGTACAGGAAGATCAAGAAAGGACACAGTCCTTACTTTACCTCATTTGGTGACCATGGGAAGGGAAGACCCCAGTGTGGAGCACAAGGGCAGGCTGATGGTTGTTTGGGGTTGCCAAGGAGGAGCTTTCAAACAATTTCTTAAAGAAAATATGACATCTTTCAGCCTAATAAAGGAAATTTTAAAAAAAGAAATCATAAGCTGAAGATGCTAAAACGTATGATGTCATAATCTTGATATATGTGTGGCATGCATATATGCATATTTTGGAGTGATGCAAATTGGAAGGAACAACAACAACAAAAAAGACTGGGTCAAAGAACTGGTTGAAATGGTGAACTTCTGACTGAAACAGTAAACTTCCGCATCAAAAATTTTTAAAGAGACTGGGAAAAAGATGGGAAACATGTATGGCAGAATGCATGAACTCTGGTGGGGTGGGGGGCAAGGAGGGGGGAACGGGTCTAGATTTGATTGGGAAATGTGTGAAATGCACAAAGCTTAGATAAAAAAAATTGGCTTTGAAAAAAATATGGATCCTTATATTCACAGACAACTGTGCCATATACTATGCATCAAAGAAGCTTCATTTTGCAAGTTGGAGGCTATTACAGAGTTCCACTGCTAGTCACACACAGAGAATATATGTCTGAGAGATGCCCTGCCTTTAGTGTCACATCTACATGGGAACTTTGACACCTTATCCTCATGGAACACAACAGAACAGGGGAGATAAAATACTAATATATCCTTCAACTATCACCAGTGAGCCTCCCTCACACAACAGAAGGAGATGCACACAGAAGGCCACAACTAGCCAAGTTTTAGAGAAGAGGCTGCAGAGTCCATGTCCCTGTAAAGGACTCCTATATTAAACCTCATCCACCCACAGCTCAGAGACCATTGCAGAACACAGTCTTTTTAACAAATTTTGTTGGGAAAACTGAGTATTGATAGATAAAAGACTGACACTGTATCTCTATCTTTCACTCTGTACAAAAATCAACTCAAGGGGCTGGAGAGATGGCCTAGCGGTTAAGAGCGCCGACCGCTCTTGCAGAGGACCCGGGTTCGATCCCCAGCACCCACATGGCGGCCGAGAGCCGTCTGAAACTCCAATTCCAGGAGAACTCCAGCTCCAGGGGAATCCGAGACCCTCTTCTGACCTCCGCGGCATTGCACGACACGGGTGCACAGACTTGCATGCAGGCAGTACATTCACACACATACAGAACTAAATAAAATTAATAAAAAAAAAAAAAAAAGATCTGAATCTCTCTCTCTCTGTTTGTCTGTCTGTCTGTCTGTCTGTCTGTGTGTTTTGAGACAGAGTCTCCCTCTAGCTCCAGCTAGCCCGAACTCACTATATAGACAAGGCTGCCCTCAATCTCACAGAGATCTGCCTGCTTCTGCCTCCCTAGTGCTGGGATTAAAAGCATGTGCCACCAGCCAGGCATGGTGGTGCACACCTTTAATCCTAGCACTCCGGGAGGCAGAGGCAGGCTGATCTTTGTGAGTTCAAGGCCAGCCTGGTCTACAGAGTGAGTTCCAGGACAGCTGGGGCTACAGGGAGACCCTGTCTCAAAAAGACACACACACACACAAAAAAAAGCATGTGCCACCATGCCCGGCAAGTTCTGGATCTTTAACAGTTTTAGAGAAAACACAGGGAAAACACATTACGCTATGGGCCTTGGCAAGGAATTTCTGAAAAGGACTCTAGTAACTCAAGAAATAATAGCAAGATTTGATAACTGGAATTGCATCCAACTAAAAAGTGTCTTTATAGCAAGGAAAAAATAAAGAATGAGCAGACAACCTGCAGAATGGAAGAAAATCTTTCCCAGATATGCATCCAATGTGGAGTAATATCCAGAATATATAAGGAACTCAAAAGGTTAAATACCAAGTAAACAAATAATCTAAGAAATGGGCAAGTAAGCAGGGCATGGTTGTGCACACCTTTAACTCCAGTACCAGGCAGGCGGATTGCCGAGCTCAGGGCCAGCCTGGTTTATATAGTGAGTTCCAGACCAGCCGGAGCCACAAGGAGACCCTGTGTCAAAAAAGACCAAAAATAAAGGGCAAATCAGAACAGACTTCCCAATGAAGAGGTGCAAAGAACAAATCACATATAGGAAAATGTTAATCATCAAAGAAATGTCAATTAAGACACACTGAGAATCCATCTACAGATGGAGATATATCTCAGTGTTAGAGAGCTCACCTAGCAAGTGTGATAGCCTAGATTCAATCACCAGTACAAAAGAGAAAGAAAGAGGAAGAGATTGAGAGACACAGGGAGAGATTTTATCTCACCAAATGCTGGCAAGAAGTCGGGGGGCAGGGCAGAAAGATTCTTATGCACTATGTATGGAAATGGAAATTAGTCCAATCATCATGGAAATCAGTAAGGTGGTTTGGAAAAAAACACCTAAAATAGAACTACCATATGATCCAGATACACTACTCCTAACTATATACTGGAAGGAATACAAGTCAGTACCCAATAGACATACCTGCATGCCCGTAATTATTGGTGCATTATTCATAACACCCAAGCAAAACCCAGCAATGGATAAACTGATCAAGAAAATGTGACATGGGGCTGGAGAGATAGCTCAGTCATTAAGAGTACTGGCTGCTCTTGCAGAGGGCCCAGGTTCAATTCCCAGCACCCACATGACAGCTAATAACGGTCTGAAACTCTACTTTCCAAGGGAATTTGACACCCTGTTCTGACCTCTGTGGACATTGCACAACATGGGTGCACTTACATACAGGCAGGCAATGCACTCATACACATAAAATAAAATAAAAATAATAGGCCAGGCATGGTCATGGATGCCTTTAATTCCAACACTCGGGACAAGGATATAGGTGGATCTCTGTGAGTTCAAGGGCAGCCTGTTCTACAGAACCAGTTCCAGGCCAGCTGAAGCTACAGAAAGACCCTGCCCCCAAAATAAATAAATAAATAAATAAATAAATAAATAAATAAATAAATAATAAGCGTGGGGCATACTTATATGAGTATGCATTATTCAGCTATAAATAAGAATGACATTAACTGGGTATGGGGGTGCACACCTTTAATTCCTCAGGAGGCAGAAGCAGGCAGACCTCTGGGAGTTCAAGGCCAGCCTGGTCTACATAGTGAATTCCAGGCCAGCTGGGGCTACAGGGAGACCCTGTCTCAAAAACACCAAAAAAAAAAAAAAAAAGAATGAAATTATGTTGTTTCCAGGAAAATCAATGGCTGGAAATCATCATGTCCAACAAAATAAACCAGACCCAGAAAGACAAAAATGGCATGTTTTCTCCCATATGTAGATGGAAAAGGAGCAGATAAAGGGAGACTACTGAGGAAGAAGGAACAGAGTGATAAGAGAGAACCACAGACTGGTGAATATGACCAAAGCATATTACATACATGTATAGACAGACTACAATGAAATCCACTGTTTTGTGCAATAAAAGTATTAATAAGTAACCAAAAAATATAAGTAGCAAAACTAGAGGAAATAGAGGAATTACTGTCAGTAAGACATACCCCTCATCTCACTTAGAAACAATTCACTAACTTCTACTTAAACCTAATGAAGAAATTCGGAGTTCCAACTACAGTGACCAAAGTAAGAAACAGTTGATGAAAGTGAGACTGCACAGGAGATGAAGGTAGGAGCATTTTACTTTTTCATAATATATCTATCTCCACATTTTCCCCCTCTGAGCTTTTTCAAATAAGGGTGTGTTATTTTTTTTAATAGACTATAAAAGAGCTGTAAAAACCTTTCAGGGGCCAACACATCTTCCAATTCAAAATAGAGGGGTAAATAACAAGTATACTGACAGCCCCAAATCTCCCTGAGCCTTAGCCAGGGAGCTAAACATTTGACCTGGGGAATCCCAGAGCCTGGGAGAGCCATGAGGAGGATCTGAGAGACCCCAGGCATGGAGAGGTGAGCAAGGTGTACAAGGAAGGCCCAGGAACTGCCTGTCAGAGGCCCAGACTCCTGCTCCCCAAGGATGCTGTCCGCTCCCCAACAGCTCCACCGGCCCACCACACAGGAAGAGACTGAAAACAAGCATACCCAGTGTTCTAGTTTCTCTTCAATTGCTATGACAAAACACACTCACCACTACCAACTTGGGAAGGACAGGGTTTATTCAGCTCACATCCCCAGGGTCACAGTTCATCACTGAGGGAGCCCAAGGTAGGAACTCAGGGCAGGAACCTGGAGGCAGGAGCTGAAGCACAGGCCATGGAGGAACACTGCTTACTGGTTTGTTCTCCTAGACCATGTCCAGCCTGCTTTCTTTTTATTTATTTATTTACTTATTTATTTATTTATTTATTTATTTATTTATTTATTTTTATGTGTATGAATGTACTGTCTGCATGCAAGTCTGCGCACCCGTGTCGTGCGATGCCACAGAGGTCAGAAGAGGGTCTAGGATTCCCCTGGAACTGGAGTTCTCCTGGAACTGGAGTCACAGATGGTTCTCAGCCGCCATGTGGGTGCTGGGGATCGAACCCGTGTCCTCTGCAAGAGCGGTCAGCACTCTCAACCGCTAGGCCATCCCTCCAGCCCCAGCCTGCTTTCTTATACTGTACATAACAACCTGCCCTGCCCAGGGGTGGCACAACCCACATTGCTCAACAATCAAGTACAATACTCCACAGACGTGGCCACAGGCCAGTCCAATGGAGTCAATTTCCCAGTTGAGGCTCCCTCGACCCAGGTGTGTCAAGTTGACAGTAAAACTATTCAGCACACCCAGGAACTAGAACAAGTGCCTCTGCTTTTTTGTTTGCTTGTTTGCTTGTTTGTTTTTATTAGAGACAGTCTCATATATCAACTCACTGTGCACTCAAGGATGACCTTGAACTTATGATTCTGTTCCCATCTCCCCACTACTAGGATAAGAAGCCTGTGCCATCATGCCTAGTTTATGGGATGCTAGGGCATGGAGTCCATACCTGGCACAGTATTGGGGCCAAGAACCTGAGGCTAATGGGTGATAGACCCTAAGGGAGATCCTATGACTAATATTCTACTAAATGAACATAATAGTAAAATGATTCCTAATGACATTTTTATAGCATTAGATTACTGCATCTCCCAACTCTCACCAGAGAATGTTCTTCCCGCAGCAGATGACAATTAACACAGAGACCCACAACTGCTCAGCATGCAGAGAATAAGAGACTACAGAGTGCCTAGCCCTACATAGGACACCTATATCACACCCTCTTCTCCCAAGGCTCAAGTATGAGTGTGGAAGAGGGAGCAGAAAGATTGCAAGACTCAGAGGTGGTGGATGAATACAAGGAAACCGTGCTGTCTGGACAGCACAGGCTAATTGCACATATGAACCTGCAGCACTTATGTCAGCATGCACAAGGCCTGTGCAAACCCAAGCCAGACAGGGGTCCAGCATAGATGAGGGAGGCAGGAAGCTCCAGCCCTAGCTGAGGATCGATTGGCAATTGGTAGATGCTGGGAGAGAGAGAGTCACTTTCCTTACTGATATGATGCCTCGTATGTTGACCAGACACCACGGGATAGATCCACACCCAAGAGCACTTAAGAAAATAGATTAGGGGCTGGAAAGAGGCTCAGTGGTTAAGAGCACTGGCTGCTGTTGCAGAGAGGACCCAGGTTTAGTTCCCAGCACCCACACGGTGGCTAAGAAACACCTGCAACTTCTGTTCCAGAGGATCTGATGCCCTCTTCTGACTTCTAAGGGCATTGCCCAACATGAATATACCTAATATACATGTACGCAACACATACATGGAAAATAAAAATAATAAATAAAATATTTTAAAAGAAGCACAGAATAACTGGATGTGGTGGTGCATGCCTTTAATTCCAGCACTTGGGAGGTAGAGGCAGGCATCTCTGTGAGTTCAAGGCCAGCCCAGTCTACATAGCAAGTTCCAGGCCAGCTGGGGCCACAGGGAGACACTGTCTCAGAAAAACCCAAAGAAGAAGGAGGAGGAGGAGGAGGAGGAGGAGGAGGAGGAGGAGGAGGAGGAGGGAGAAGGAGGAGAAGGAGAAGGAGGAGAAGGAGAAGGAGGAGAAGGAGAAGGAGGAGAAGGAGGAGAAGGAGGAGAAGGAGGAGGAGGAGGAGGAGGGGGAGAAGGAGGAGGAGGAGGAGGAGGGGGAGAAGGAGGAGGAGGAGGAGAATTAAAAACACAAATAATAAGAGAAAACATGAAGGGATACTGAGTTGGGCGGAGAAGCAGAGTGGTCTAAGAAGGATCAAAACACATCGTATGGAATTTCAAATCAATAAAAATATTTTAATTAAAGAATTTTTTAAAGATTCCTTTGTCCCAGGCCTTATTTCAACCCTATAAACTTTATAGAAGTATTTAGCCCTTAACACCCAGGGTTCATTCATCCCTGGGCTGGATGCAGATGAGATGGAGTGACCCGAGGCTCTGAGGGGACTTCGGGGAAGCAGGTAAAGAACAAATGATGAAGGATGAAGCACAGGCCTTGTGCAGCACAGGAGGGATCAACACCAAGTGCCGTGGGAACCCAGAAGCTGTGGCTGTGTAGATCTGGAAGATGGTTGGCTGGGGGGAGAGAGGAACATACCTTAAAGAGTGGGACTCTCAGTGCAAAGAGCACTAGCACAGGGCCTTTGGCCTATGGTTTATGAAATTTATCAGTCACACCACCTCACTGTGCTGGCCTCCTTTGATTTGTTGCCAGCTCACTCTCCATCTTTCTTGGCCCTTATCAGTGCCCCGAGCTGACCCTTGCACTCTGGTTTCTGGTTCTGTCTGGACAGTGAACAGCACCCACAGATGCCCCAGAGAGTGGTGGAGAGGGAGGGCAAGAATGTCTTCCTCACCACTCTTTCCAGTGATGGCCACCCCCAGGTCTCTGTCTGTATCTCTGTGCCTCTTCTGTCCTGTATAACCTACCTTCCCCCTGTCCCTTCTGAAATGGGGACACTCTCCATAGACTAAGAATGGCACCATTGCCTGGTTCTATTACTGAAATCTGCCTGTACCTTTTTACAAAGTCCCTTTAATAAAATATCTTGAAAGTGCCCAAATTGAAATGCCATCTGTTTCCTGACAGAGCCCTAGCTAGTAAAGCCTTTCATTCAATAAAACTTAGAAAACACAAAAAGGAAATGAACTCCCACAAGCCACAACCATGGAACACACGCGAGGTTCAATGTGTTGGTGTCTTTTTCAACAGCCTTTTCACACCCGTTTTACACGGTCATCATTGTCTCTTGCATGCATTTTTACATAGTCATGTCTTCACTTAACCCTTTAGTGTATAAACACTTTCACAATGCTGGATACCATTTAATAGTGCTTATTCTGTTCTGGGTAAAACTGTGGGTATGGGGCTGGAGAGATGGCATAGCAGTTAAGAACGCTGACTGCTCTTGCAGAGGACCTGGGTTCCATCCCTAGCACCCACATGGCGGCTGAGAACCATCTTTAACTCCAGCTCCAAGGGGAATCCAACACCCTCTTCTGACCTCCGCAGCATTGCAAGACACAGGTGCACCAACCTACATGCAGACAGTACATTCATACACATAAAGATAAATTAAATTAAAAAAAATTTTTTAACTGTGGGTATGTTCATATGCAAGTATCTCATTTTATCCTCAAAACAGTCTCATGAGGTCAATTTGGTCCTTACTGCCATCAGAGATAAGGGTTCATCTGCAACTGAGTTATTGGCTTCAGATTTCTTGTATGTGTTCTTGCTGCTACATGTATGTGTTCGTGTGTGTGTGTGTGTGTGTGTGTGTGTGTGTGCATGAGGAGGCCAGAAACCAACCAACATCAAGTATCTTCCTCAGATGCTCTCTGCCTTGTTTTTTGAAACAAGGTGTCCCACAGAACCTGGGGCGCATTGACTTGTCTAGGCTGGCCAGCCAATGAGCTCCAGGGATCCACTTGACTCTAGTGCTATGGTTACACATATTCCCTGCCAGGCCTGACTTTTTAGCTGTGTGCTGGTGTCTGAACTCAGGTCCTCAGGCTTGCACAGCAAGCACTTCACCCACTGAGCCATCTCGCCAGCCCTCAAGGTGTGGCGGGAGGGTTGTTTTTCTTTTCTCTCCATGAAACTGTACAGTCCACCCCTCACACTTTACCCCAACCAGCAGACATGACTGAGGAGGTAATGAAAGGTTTGCGACTGCCCACCTTGAACATTTCAGTATAGATCCCGTCCATAGAACCTGGAACGCCAACATTCATGTGGAAGTTAATGAGAGCTATGAGCTAAGCTCCCCGTGGATTATTTCTCATTATTTCCCTGGAAATCTACAAGGTGGGAACTACTACAGCCAGTCAACTTTACAGTACAAGACATTGAAGCTTAGGTAAATTGAGAGATTTGCCTGTGATATTATAACTAAGTCCTAAAGAATCTCAAGCCCAAACAGCCACTTACCAGGTCTCATACTCACAGCTGCCACATAGTTCCACCTGCTTGCCTGGGTCTTCATCCCCAAGGAGGCCAGGGGAGGGGATGAGGAGGACAAAGTCACACAGCATTCATCAGGGTTAAGTTAGGTCCTCACCCTTCATGATGTGCCTCCCAGGACCTTCCTGTTCACATCTCAGTGCACAGGCACCCCACTCTTCCCCACCAGGACACACCCATTCACCCAAAAAGCAGATGGGCTAATGGCAAATGTGCTCCAACACGCCTCATCCACTTTGGGGGGCAACCTGAACATATTCATAGCTTTGGTGACCCCCCCCAAGCCATGTTCAATACAACAAAAAAAGGTTATTCTCTACCCCTTCAAACATCCCATAAGAAATTCAGAAAGCAAGCGACCATGAATTCATATAACTGACCTCCATCCAAAGCCAATTCCAAGATTAGCTCTCTAGATCTTCAATAAAGAAACCACACACATCAATTTCTGATTAAGTGTTCACAAGGGATTCAGAAAAGATTTAGGAGATTTGTACCGGAGCCCCAGACAGAGAGAAGAGTTAAGGTCACCTTGTGTAGAAGACTTGGCCTCCACCTCTGATTTGAGGAGTCTTGATACAAATGAAGCTCTATAGTGATAATGATGGGGAGTTGGCTTGAAAGGACATAGGGTAAGGGCAGTCCCCAGCCTGAATGGCTTACCTGCTTTCCTGATGAGAAGGCTCAGGCCAGTGCTGCTCCAGCGATTCCTCTCAAAACTCTACAGTGCAAAGCTGGCACTAGAGCCCGAGCTCCTGCTCTTGGCAGTGGGCTGGAGTCCTGGGAGGGGCGGCTCGGAAGCTGGGTGGAGAGTGCGGAGGAAGGCAAACGGGAAGAGAGCCAAAGTGATTTTAAAGAGTCGTGTAGGAAACCCTGTAACCAGAGAAGTGACTGAGAGGGTACTTACATTTATCCTTTGGAAGCATCTGCCTTTAATCAGTGTTTAATCTAACTCTGCAGAAAGCATCATTAATAAAGAAACAGGTTGGTTTTTTTTTCTTCGGCCTCATCCAAGTGGGCAAAAGAAGACAAAATTTTCTCTGAAAAGCTTTCCTTGGCTCTGCATTGGGCTTAACTTGCAGGCCACCTAACCCTGTCTTCTGAGGCTCACCCAGCATGAAGTGACCTGCTGGCCCTGTAGTCAGCATCTCCTTCTTTCTTTCCATTGTGCTATGAATACCATCATCAAGACCTGAGAAAACTGCTTGCTTATGCAGCAGTCATAGGGGTGCCAAGAACACTTCTATAGCCTCCAAACAAGTCCACAGAGGTCTGATCGACAAACACCAAAACCATTCTGCCTAAGCTGCTGGGTTAGTTTTTTGTTCTGTTTGTTTGGATGGTTGTTGTTTTGTTTTGTTTGGTCTTGTTTTTGTCTTTTTTTGAGACAGGGTCTCCCTGTAAACCCAGGCTGTCCTGGAACTTGCTATGAAGACCAGGCTGGCCTTGAACTCACAGAGATCCACCTGCCTCTACCTCCCAAGTTCTGGGATTACAAGTGTGTAATCCCACCACACCTAGCTTGTTTGTTTGTTTTTTAATTCCCAGAAAAAAATGTAAGTGCACCTGAGAAAATATTAGTGTGGCTCTCAGTCCTCATTGGAGAAGTTTCTTTGTGCATCAGGCAGTAGTTAATGAAGAAACTCACAACAAGTACAGAGAATAAATGACTATGGCATGCACGGCCTTAAATGAGATGTCTATCTTCACCCCTTCCCCCCCCCCCACAAGACTCAGAGACCACCAAAGAAGAGGTGGTGAAAAGATTGTGAACACCAGAGGCTGGGGAGGACTGGAGCACAGCAGTGTGTTCCGGACATGACCACTGTACTCATGAACTCACAGCAGCTGTGGTGATTTGCACAAGACCAAGCCATTCAACATTCCAACATGGAAGGAAAAGGGGTCATGAGTCTCCACCCCTAGCTGAAGAGCTATGAACAGTTAATGCTTTCATGGGGAGGGAGAGTCTGTGACCCTTGGTAGATAACCATGGTCCATTGAATAGCCCCATACCCAAGACTACATGGACAGCACAAATTGGTCTGTGGACTTTAAAAAAAAAACAAAAGGCCATTGTTCATGAAGTCGGTTGTAGGGAACAGTCTGGGAGGAGTAACAGAAGGAGTAGGGGGTGAATATGATAAAAAGAAGTTGTATACATGTATCAAACTGTCTACCTGGAAAATGTTACAGTACAAAGTATTTTCAGCCATCCTTGCCTTTGTGAGACCAGCAAACAGACAGCTGACACAAAGGGTACAGACTAGCTTTTATCAGAGGGCAGTGGGTAGAGGTAGGTGTCAAGAGGGTGGGAGGGATGGGAATTGGGCCCTGAAGACCACTTTACACGCCCACACTTAAACACTGAGATGTTGAATTTCATTGAATTTCTCTGAGCCTTCATTTTCTCCATGTAAAATGGGATCATTCAAGCCTTCTGTTTAGCAGCAAAAGTGACCATAACTATAAAAACAACTGGAAAACACTAGTTATGTATCTGTTGATATTCATTTTTATGTACACGCATGCATTCTGGTAGAGTGTGTGTGTGTGTGTGTGTGTGTGTATGTGGGTGTGTGCAGGTGTGCGTGCATGTGTGTAGAGGTCAGAAGATACTCTCTGGTGTTGTTTCTTAGGGGCTATCCGCTTTTTGATGATGATGTTACAGGGTCTGTCACTGGCCTGGAGCTCACAGAGTACACCAGGCTAACCAGCCAATGAGTCTGCTAGTCTCCACCTAGCCACCATTGGGATTACAAACACCCACTACCACACCACACCGTACCACACCTGTCTTTGCCTGTTGGTGGTGGTTTTTTTTTTTCTTTTTTTAGTCTTTTTGAGACAGTGTCTCCCTTTAGTCCCAGCTGGCCTGGAGCCATACTATGTAGACCAGGCTGGCCTTGAACTCACAGAGATCCACCTGCCTCTGCCTCCTGAGTGCTGGGATTAAAGATGTACACCACCATGCCTGGAGCCTGTTGGTTTTTAAGAGAGAAAATGTCTGGTTGCTTTTCTCATTCTATAAACCCAACATCTTAGGTTCTTTGGAGAGAAACTATGACCACAGATATGGAAGTATCCAGTGGGCTGGGGTGGTATATATGGCCTGGCTCTTTAAAGGATGAATCAGAATTGTCTTTGTATGATTTCAGGATAGCTCTCAGAAAAAAGAGAAGATCAGAAAATGTGAGAAGTACTTAAGAGTTACTAAGCGTTTTCTCCATGAATAAAAAACATGTGCATTTAAGAGGTGGGAGGCCTTGAACCCCATTATCTTAAAAGGCTCTGATGTTTTTCTTTAATATCAACTCTTTTCAAATATTTTTCCAAGCTATTAAGTTGTATTTGGGCTTTCTGAAGTTTCAGGAAATCTTTGTAGTTTCCTCTTCCAGGTAAATGCAAATGACTTCAAGCATAAAGATTTAAGAGACAGAATAATATATAAAAACGAGCCACCAGGCAATGGAGGTCCACATCCAACCTTGCCCCAGACTCCTCTGGCCTGTGGTAAATGCAAGCACTCATTTGATGGATCAAGCAGAGCACCTGTGCTGAGCGCACATAGGAGGATGTCAGCATCACACAGACACAGATTAAGTACCTCCATCTGCATACCTAGAGCTATACAGCATGCTGCCTCTGTCAGATGCTGGCAGACAGTGAGACCCTAACAGTTTCACTTCTACCCTCTGATAAACTGCCAGCATCATCATCAGCACTGGAGTAAGTTTTATCAGCTTTAGTGACAGCCATGTCTGCCATCCATTCGGTAAAGATAACATTGAGACTTCCTCTCTTGCAGTACACAAAGCTAGGTAGGTTCTGAATATATAAAAACAAGACATGGGGGCTAGGCAGGGTGACTCAATTGGTGTGGTGCTTGCCTTACAAGCCTGAGGACTTGAATTTGATCCCCCAGAATCCACCTAAAAAAAGTAGAGTGTTATAGCATATGCTCATAATCTAGAGAGCTCGAGATAGCCAGATACCTGGGGCTCCCTGACCAACCAGCCTAGACTACATAGTGAGTTCCAGGCCAGTGAAAGACTATGTCTCAAAAAAAAAAAAAAGTGGATGGCTCCCAAGGAATGTTACCTGAGGTTGTCCTCTGATCTCCATAGGTACATATACATAATACATACACACAAGTGTGCCTGTATATACACAAACATGCACTTACACACAAAACAAGATCTGAACACTTCAGGAACATGGAGTCTGTTACATTGGAGAGAAGAGTATTCAAAGAACTATCAAAGAAGCCAGAGGCCAAGAGCTGCCAGATACAAACAGAGGACTTCACAGCATGGAACAGGGGGGAGCTTGCTGTGAGGCTTCCCAAAACAGGTGGGCTCTAAGCTGAGGCTTCTAGAAGAGTAGAAATGAACTTTCTAGAAAAAGCATGAGCAAAGTCGTACAGGCCTGAAAGTCCATCTCCCTGAGGATTGGATGTGGTGTATAAAAGAAGCTAAATTCGGATGTTTACCATGGTCTTAAGCACCACTTGAATATCACAAGGAACTTTACATTTTAACTTGTATTGAGTCATACCACAGGTAACTGACACTAGCTTAAACTTCTGTTTTTGTTTGTGTTTGTGTTTGTGTGTGTGTGTGTGTGTGTGTTTTGTCTTTTTGAGACAGGGTCTCCCTGTAGCCCCAGCTGTCCTGGAACTCACTATGTAAATCAGGCTGGCCTTGAACTCACAGAGACCCACCTGCCTCTGCCTCCTGAGTGCTGGAATTAAAGGCATTTTATTTTATTTTATTTTATTTTGTTATTTTATTTTGGTCTTTTTGAGACAGGGTCTCCCTGTAGCTCTGGCTATCCTGGAACTCACTCTGTAGACCAGGCTGGCCTTGAACTCACAGAGACCCACCCGTCTCTGCCTCCCAAGTGCTGGGATTAAAGCCGTGCGCCACCACTCCCAGTGCTTCTGTTTACTTTATACCTGACCACCAAGTCCTTTGTTTGCCTCGTGTGCAATGAGATCTGTGGGGAATGAGATCCTCACTAGTGAGATCTCATGGACCATGAGGCGTCACTGCTAATAGACAAATGTCAGTGAGTGATGCCAAGGGTAGCTATATGCCATCTACCAACAGAAGCAGAGCATCTGGGGTAAGTACCAGGTGAGCAAGCCAAGGAGCACTGACAATTACTGATTCTACAATTTATTTCCTAGGAAGCACTTGCCTTCAGGGTTCTAACAGACTCATAAACAGATCCTTCTAGAAAGCATGCTCTTTGAGGATGCAGTCTCATTGTCGCTGCCATACCTCCAAGCTTCAAGGTGTATAGATTGCTTGTTGGGTTTCCTGCAATTATCTGTGAATGGATAAAGACTGCTTGCTTCTTCACAGTCCTTCCTGGAGCCCAACCCTGCTTCCTGGGTTCCATTAGCCTGGCCGTGGGGAGGGCCTCCTGCCAGCTCCTTTGCAAAATGTACTTGGGTTTGGGGAGTCTGGAACATTTATCCTCTGGCTCCTAAGCCTTAGCGCCAGAGGTGTTGTGGTACCTAGCCTCCAGGGTGATGCTGGTGGTCCTTACCTCCAGATTCTCTTGCTTTTATGTCTCTTATGTCAAACTGAATAATGTCATCAACAGGATATTGAAGATATAACCATGCGTAGTCTCTGAAGCTTGGCTGTAGAAGGCATTATCCAACCTATTTGGCTATCTTGGCTTGCCCACTCTGTATGAAGCTAGCCACAAGAATGTGAAGACAACCAGCTTTACAGAAAGCCCATGTTTGAAGGACAACAGAGAATTTGTCAGCCATGTGACTGCATCACCTTGGAAGCCACTTTTCCATTGTTAGCTTTCTCTCCACTTCCAAATTCCTGGGCTATTCTTGTGCAAGGGCTGAGTACTCAGAGCTTTGGAGAAGCACCAAACTGGACAGAAAAGCCCAGAGAAATAAGGTAGCCCCTTGAAGTGGGACTACTAGTATGCAGGGGACTATCCAACATGCTTTAGCTGAACTCAGTGATAGGCTGAGGGAATGAGATAGTGTATTAGTCACTTTTCTGTTGCTGTGATAAAGCACCATGACCAAGGAACTTATAAAAGGAAGAGTTTATTTGAGCTTACGATTGGCGGTTCCAGGGAATTAGAGTCCATTGTGGCAGGAGGCATGGTGGCTGGGTCTGGAGCAGCAAACCGAGGGTCACATCTCACAATGAGCACAGGAAACAGAGAGGAAGCAACTGTAGACCAGGAGGCTTGTTATGCTCACTAAGCCTGCCCCCAGTGACATACTTCCTGCAGCATGGCCACACACCCCAAGACCTCCAAAAACAGCGCCACCAACTGGAGACAAACGTCTGAATACCTAGAGCCTATGGGGGACACACATTCAAACCACCACAGATGGGGACAGCAAAGCTGCTGCTGTATCAGAAATAACATAAAAGATAGTTCCTACATAGCTGCATCCATATAAAGCTAGGCATAGTGATGATTATAGCATTGGGAAGATCAGAGGCAGATGGATCCTGGGGTTCACTGCCAGCCAGCCTAGGGGAACTAATGAGCCCCAGGTTCCAGTGAGAGACTTTCAAAAAAAAAATAAATAAGGTGGCTGGTTCCTAAAGAATAACATCCAGGGACTAGCAAGATGGTTCAGCAGGTAAAGGTGCTTGTAGCCAAACCTAATGACCTGAGTTCAATCCCCAGGACACACTTGGTGGAAGGCGAGAACAGACTCCCTCAAGTTGTCCTTGACCTCTACACATGCATCATGGCATGTGCGGGTATGCACACGTAATTAACTGAGTAAATTTTAAATTGATTAAATTAAAAGTCTTAATGAATAATACTTGAAGTTGAACTTTGGCCTCCACGCATACTTTCAAACACACGCTAACATACAGATACACATGCACATTCCAAGTACACATATTCACAAATATGTAATAATTATTTTTAAAAAAGAATAGTATCTGAGGTTGTCCTCTGGTCTCCACACATACCTGCACAATTGTGCATATAACAGATACACACACACACACACACACACACACACACACACACACTAGTTCCCACAGATTTTCTTCCCCTTCCGTGGTGCTTACTAAAGGGCTGTACCCACATGTTGGTGCTTAGCAAGGTATCGGTCCCTCAGCTCCTTAGATCCCTTGCAATACAACAATGAGAATCGCTCCATCCTCTGAGTTCACAGTTCATTCCTTGGACCTGTACTTAAAATTTAGTCCACTCCACTTTCAGCTGCCCATACCTATTATTGAAGGTTCCTCTGGTCACACAGTATTGATGCCAAACCTTAGCTAATACAAGCATAAGTCTTTATTGGCAGAGGACAGGGCTATCATACAGAATCCAAGGGAAAAGAAACTGCTGGCCCCCATGGGATAGAATTAAAAGACTGAACACCTATAGGATATTCACACTGTGCTTGCCTTTTGTTTCTGTCATGGTGCTGTAGTCTCTCTGCCCATACACTGCCTTCACTGATCCTAGTAGATCTAACAGAAACATGGACACTCCCATGTTTATACTCTGACCTCTTTTACTCCCAGATACACAACTCCTGGGGAAGGGACTGACTGACAAGCCAGGGGCTCGACTCTGAACCAATGAACAGAGTAGAGATTGGGGAAAGGGAGGTCAGGAAGTTGCTTCCATCCACCAAATGGGCAAGGAAGAAATAATTCTCATAGAAATCTCAACTTCGTGGAAGACTCAAAACGAGCTTGCCACATGACCCAGCCATACTCATCTTACCACAGAGATACATGCACAGCCATGTTTAGTGCAGCTCTCTTCACAATAGCAAAGAGCTGGAACCAACCCAAATGCCCCTCAACTGACGAGTGGATAGAGAAAATGTGGTACATCTACACAATGGAGTTCTGTGCAGCAGTAAAGAAAGATGACATCATGAACTTTGCAGGTAAATGGATGGAACAAGAAGATATTATGTTAAGTGAAGTAACACAGTCCCAGAAAAACAACGAATGGTATCCCTCATTAGTGGATGCTAGCACCAATAACCTAGTAGTATTTCTTGTGCAGGGCTCCTTGAGCTTTTGTCCAAGTAGTTGGGAGTGGTGCATATTGGAAAGAACAACAATAACAACAGAAAAGACCGAGTCAACGAACTGACCTAAACGGTGAACTTCTGCTCAAAACAGTCAACTTCTATATCGAGAATTTTGAGAAAGACTGGGAAAAAGATGAAAAACATGTCAGGCAGGATGCATGAGCTCTGGTGGGATAGGGGGGTTAGGCAGGGGGGACATGGGTCTAGATTTGATTTGTAACATAATCTTGTACAAATATATATAACAATAAAAAATAAAAAGCTGAAAAAAAAAAGAAATCTCAACTTGGTTTATAAGCTACTGGGGAGAAGGCTCAGTTGGTAAAGTGTTTAACTGAGTTCAATCCCTAGAACCAAGGTGTAGCCCTGTGTATGTATAATCTCAGCGCTGACAAAGGCAGACAGGAGGATCCAGCCAGTCTAGCCAAACCCATGAGCTCTAGGTCAGTGAGAAACCCTGTCTCAAAAATAAGTAAGCTGGGCATGGTGGTGCACGCCTTTAATCCTAGCACTTGGGAGGCACAGGTAGGCGGATCTCTGTGAGTTTGAGGCCAGCTTGGTCTACATAGCAAGCTCCAGGCCAGCTGGGGCTACAAAGAGACCCTGTCTCAAAAATACCAAAATAATTAATAATAATAATAATAATAATAATAATAATAATGTGGTGAGTGATCGAGGAAGTTATTTGCCATTGACCTCTGGCCTCCACAACCACGCACACATGTGCGCACACACACACTCACTTTAATCCTAAATGGAAATAGCAAGAACATCATTCCATGGCAAGATTTAAAGGAGGTATTAGAGGGGCTGGAACAATGGCTCAGTGTTGGTACTGGCTGCTCTTGCACAGGACTTGGGTTCAGTTCTCAACACCCACATAGAAGTGAACAAGTGTCCAGTTCCAGGGGCTCCAAAACCTTCTTCTGGGTTTCATGGGAATTTTACACATGTAGCACACTCTCATATGTGCAAACAAAACACACACATAAAAAATTTTTTTAATAAATAAAAAATTTTAGTAGTTTTTAATTTATTTTTAATGTTGATGAGTGTTATGCCTACATGTATGTAAGTGTACCCAAGTCGTGCAGTGCCTATGGAGGACAGAAGAGAGCATTGGATCCTCAGGAACTAGAGTTACAGATGGTTGTTAGCCACTATGTGAGTGCTAAGATTCAAACCCAGGTCTTCTGCAAGAACAGCCAGTGTTCTTAGCTGCTAAGCCATCTCTCCAGACCTAATCAAGAAAACATTTGAAGGTTTACACACACACACACACACACACATACACACACACACACACACACACACACACACACACACTTCACTAAGATGTTAAACAAGATACACTTTCATTGTCAGTTGGGAACCAGGATAGTGTTTTATGGTTTGTATCTCCAATGTTCTCAAAGCATAAAGTTGTAGCTTAGTCCCAGGTAAAGGCAGTTCTGGGAGATCTAGCTGGAATGGTCTGCATGTTGAATGCCCCAGGGCTCATGTAGTGAGACATTGGGTCGCAGCCGATGGTGCCAGGTTGGGAGGCTGTAGAACCTTTAAGAGATAGGGGTCTCACTGGCAGAAGTGGGTCACTAAGGGGTGGACTGTGAGGGTTACACCCCAACTCTGCTTCCGGCTGGAACTCACCCTGCTTCCTGATCCACATCCGAGCTATGCGCAGACGGAGCCCTGGTCACCGTGCCTTCCTTGACATGATGGGCTACATCCGCTTAACCATGACCAAAAAATAAACCTCTCCTCCCTTAAGCTGCTGTTGGGTAACTTGTCATGAGATTGAGGAAAGTAATACAAGGCATGACCTGAAAGGGTATGTAGGCATCCTGCCCCACCCCCTGTTTTTGTTTCCTGGACACCATGAGGTGAGCAGCTTCCTCTTCTGCTTGGGCTTTCCCCATAATGTCCTGCTTCACCAAGGGCCCAAAGCAACTGGACCAAGAGAACTTGGACTGAGCACTCTGAGTTCATGGGCCAAAATGCATCTTTCCTTTAAAAAAAAGTTATTTACTTGTTTATTTATGTATTGCATGTGTGAGAGTGTGTATGGTATATGTAGGTGTTTGGAAGGCTGTGTGTGATGTATGTCTGTGGGTCTCCATACCTGTGTAGGAAGCCTTCTTTTTGTGCCGAACAGGGACCACACGGCCCTTCTAAGGGGAGGGTGACACAGCACCTGCCAGAAGCTGCTGTAGGGAGCTGGCCTCTCAGCACAGAGACCAGCCAGCTACTTCCTGTAGCCCGCCCTGGGTGGTACTTCCAACTCAGGCCCTTAGCCTGGACCCACAAGTCATGTGTTCCACTCTTGGCCATGACTTCCCACCTTCCCAGAGACTGCTGAACCCTGGACAGGAATTTCAGGCTGATGGCTGTTGGCCTATCTTCAGCCTATGTCCACTCATAACACCAGCTATCCAGATTGGTGGTCCGCACAGGAACCTCTTTCCAACCTACTGGCCACATGAAATGCAGACCTACCTTGGCCTGTATGCAGGCAATAATTAATAAAAAATGACGGCCGGGAATTCTGTGATGATGTTACTGAGAAATTCAAATTTACTCCTTGCTACAGCCTGTTTTTATAAACCAAATGATGGCAGTTCCCAGAGCCAATCATAGGCCCCCCCAACTCCGCACCACTGCACACTGTTGTCCCACCCAGCATTACCCAGCTAGGCCACGTTGTTTGCTCCTCCTTGGGGGGGGGGGTCAGACTCTAGGCCACATGATGCCCTGAGCCATGCTAGCTGAGAACTAGACCCTAATTCAAATTGGATCTTCCTACATGTGTGCACACATGTGAAGGTCAGAAGAGGATGCCAGGTGGCCTGCTCTATACGCTCCACTTTATTCCCGTGAGACAGGGCTAGGCTGGTACCCAGGAAGGCCCAGAAATCCCGCTGTCTCTGTTCTCCCCTCACTTCAAGTGCTGCGGTTAGAGGTGTGTGTGACCATATGAGTTCTGAGATCTTCATGCTTACACAGCGAATGCTCATATCAGCTAAGCCATCTCCCCAGCCCATACCCCATGTTGTTTACTAAAGCTGTAGTGAGCAGTTCTGCAGTGGGTTTCTGGCTTCTCTATGCAGAAGGGAACAGGGAAGAGATAACTGGAAGAAGACGGACAGGAACCAAGTAGGCAGACAGGCATGCCGCCAGCCTGGGGCTGGCATAGGAGGCCAAGTCTATATGGAGGCCCAGCGAAGGGACTGGCTAGAAGTCAAAAAGGATATAATCAGCTTAGGGATCACGGTAGATTTGTTACTATGCTAAATAGGTTTTAAATATTTTCTCAATTTACTCTGACTTCATTCTTGGTTGGCCTTAACTGGGGCAGTACATACCCAGGAGCAAGAAGACTTAAAGGGGCGGCACCAACAAATTCACAAAAGAAAGAAAAGAACAGCTCTAATCTTTAAAAAATAATCTCAGTGGTGGGCTGCGAAGACAGCTCAGTGGATAAAGCACTTGTTGCACAAGTATGAGGATCCGAGTTCAGATCCCCAGCAGCCATGTAAGTCGGGTGCAGTGGTGCAGGGAGGGGTGCTCAGATACAGGGGGATTCCAGGGGCCTACTGACCAGCTTAGCCAAAAAGGCAAGTTCTGGATTTAGTCAGAGTCTGTCTCAAAAAATAAGGTAGAAAGCGATAGAGGAAGATACCCAAAGTGGACCTCTGGCCTCCACCTGGGCACATGAAGGCACATGCACACACATAAATACACACACGCACACACGCACACGTGCATGCATACACCCACGCGCACACAACGCACACACATGCACACACGTGTGCACACACGCACACACATGTGCGTGCACACACATGCACATGCACACACATACACACACGTGCACACACACATGCACACACACATGTGCACACACGCACACACATACACACACGTGTGCACGCACACACACACACACACGCACGCGTGCACGCACACACACACGCACACACACGGAGTCTCTGAGCTGTCATGGGTACCCACTCCTGCTGCCCACTTCAGGCCCTCCTGAAGAGCTTGCTCTCACAAAAGTATCAACACAGTGTGCTGGTTAGCTTCATTGGCCATTCCTCAGTGGAGGAATTTCCTCCATCAGATTGGCCTGGGGTGTGTCTGTGAGGCATCTTCTTAATTGCTGACTGATGTAGAAGGGTCCAGTTCACTGGGGGTGGTGCCATCCCTGGGCAGGTTGTCCCGGGCTATATAAGAGGGGTACTAAGTAGGCCAGGGGAAGCAAGGCAGTAAACAGTGTGGTCTTTACTTCAGCTCCTGCCTTGGTTTCTCTTGATGGTGGACTGCAAGCTGTAAGCCAAAATAATCCCTTTCTTCTCCAAGTGGCCTTGAGTCATGGTATTTTATCATGGCAACAAAAAGTAAAGCATAGCAATGAATGGCTCGTACTACAGTTTCTGCGGGAGACAGAAAGAGATCTCTCTGCCTTCCTGCTGGATCCTCAGCTCCTTCTAGTCACCTCAATTTTCTGACCTTTCATCTCAGGAATGAAGTATCGACTTGAGCATAACTTTTCTTGTAAGACAGGGTCTCGTGGTATCCCATGCTGGCGCCCCCTCCAACTTGCTATGTAGCTGAGGATGACCTTGAACTTCTGCTTTCACCTCCTGAGTACTGGGATTATAGGAATACACCACCACACTCAATCTCTACAGTGCTATGAATCAAACTCAAGGCTTCCTGGAAAAGCACTGTACCAACATAGAGATAGGAAGATCACTTCAAGGCCAACCTGAGTCACATAGTGAGTTTGAGGCCACTCTGGGCTACCTGTCTCAAAACAAACAGACAAAGTAGATACTGGAAATTTTAGTTAATTTTCAGTTCAGGCCTGTTCTGTAAGACAACTTACTCAAAGACCCTGAGGTAAGCATGTGGTTGTATGCTTGTAGGTGCCTACACAGTGACACAATGGTTGTCTCCCTGAAGCCTCTTCCCTCAGCCTTTGGAATCTTTGTTATCTATGCTACAGTGGATCCAGCCTATTAGTATACTGGCTCCTTAGAAGGTCCGCAAAGCCTTTTTCCCATGATGCCCAGTGTAGCGACGCTTACTAAGAGGAAATCAGAGGGGTGTATGGACCATTAAAGCTTCAATGCACCTCCAGAGCTCTGAGATACAGCTCGTGGAATAGACTGTGTGGGTGCCCCTCTATGCCCACCAAAGGCCCAGACTTCCTGCCCTCCTACCCCTGAGCTCATCCTCCACCATCATAGATACGGGGAGGACTGCTGTTACCGCCCTGTGGAAGGACCAGCATCTCATAGCCTTCATGACTTAAAGCTATATGTAGCCTTTACCACAATGGTTTTGTGATTACCACCTCAGCACTGGTGCGGAAACCAGTGTCCGTCTGATGGTGTTCCTGGAATGCCCAAGTACACATCTAACTCGCTTACATTTACATACACAATGCAAGAGAATAGAGACAGGTAAGAAATAGACCCAGGGGGAGGGGACGCGTGGGCCGAGGCACCCATATGGCTGAGATGGCACCGGCATGGTGGTCCTCGTGGGGCTCTTTCTCATCACTTGCCAGTGCCATCCAGGTGACTGTATCTGACCCCTACCACGTAGTGATCCTGTTTCAGCCTGTGACCCTGCCCTGTACCTACCAGATGACCAACACACTCACAGCCCCCATCATGATCTGGAAGTACAAGTCCTTCTGCCGTGACCGAGTGGCTGATGCCTTCTCCCCTGCCAGTGTGGATAACCAGATCAATGCCCAGCTGCCAGCTGGCAACCCTGGCTACAAACCCTATGTGGAGTGCCAGGGCAGTGTGTGTACTATCAGGGTGGTGGCCACCAAGCAGGGAAATGCTGTGACCCTGGGAGACTACTACCAGGGCAGGAGGATCACCATCACAGGAAGCAAGACCTCAGTGAACGAGGCTTCCCTGATTTGGAGGTGGGGCCCTCGGACACTGGCTGTTTGTGGTGGTGGTCTGCCTGGCAGGCCTCCTTGGCTTCCTCTTCCTGGCCATCTGTTGGTGCCAGTGCTGCCCCCACACCTGCTGCTGCTATGTCAGATGCCCCTGCTGCCGGGAGAAGTGCTGCTGCCCTGAGGCCCTTTACGCAGCAGGCAAAGCAGCCACAGCAGGAGTTCCCATCATCTACGCCCCCAGCATTTACACCCACCTTTCTCCTGCCAAGACCCTGCCTCCACCACCAGCCATGATTCCCATGGGCCCTAAGTGGGCGGCCACAGCTCCCAGGTACCCCTGCTTCGTGATGTGGACAGCAGTGTGGCCTCGGAAGTCCGAAGTGGCTACGAGATCCAGGCCAGCCAGCAGGACGACTCCATGAGAGTCCTACACTACCTGGAGAAGGAGCTGGCTAACTTTGACCCTTCCTGACCTGACCCAGGCCCTCCCAATGGCCATGTGGAGCAGGCCATGGGTAAAGTCACGTCCCTCCACAAAGACGACTGGCGATCTCGACCTTCCAGGGTTCCTGCCCTCACCCCTACTGGGATGAGGAGTGGGATCGCCACTCTCTCCAGAGTCCCAGGAAGTGGGAGCAGAAGGTCCCCCAAGAGCGTCCAAGGAGTGTCTGGGGGGGTCAGGGCGACCCAGGGCCTGCTCTGTGGACGCTCTAGATGACATCACCCAGCCTGGCTCTACAGAATCAGGAAGGTCTCCTCCCTCAAGTAGTGGGAGGAGAGGCCGGGCACACACACCCCCCTAGGAGTCGTAGCTGTGATGACCTCTACGACCCAGATGACCCTCAAGACTTGCCACATTCCTGAGATCCCCACTATGATGACTTCAGGTCTAGGGACCAATCTGCTGACCCTAGATCCCACTACCAGGGATCCCAGGATCCTCAGACACCAACTCCCGGGCTTCCTGGGAGCAAGGATGAAGAAGAATTTGGCCCTGAGTGGGGAAAGTTTGGTCGTCTGATCCCACTTTTTTTTTTTTGAGACAGGGTCTCCCTGTAGCGCCAGCCATCCTGGAACTCACTATGTAGACCAGGCTGGCCTTGAACTCACAGATCTGCCTGCCTCTCCCTCCTGAGCACTGGGATTAAAGGCTTTCATCACCTCCGCTGATCCCACATTTTTTTAATGTAGTTTTTTACTTTGTTTTTAAACTATAATACTCATAAAGCTCCCTACCAAGCCTAATGAATTCTCTAATCACCAAAAAAAAAATAGACCCAGGAAATCTGAAACTTCACTGGAACCACTACTGTTTTAGCTCTGTTTCCTGTTTCTGTGATAAAATAATCTGATAAAAACAACAGAGAAGGACTTTACTTTAGCTCACAGTTCAAGGTTACAGTTCATCATGACGGAGGAGTCAAGGCAGCTGGTCACATCACATCCAGAATTAGGAAACAGAGG
Source organism: Rhizomys pruinosus (assembly GCA_009823505.1). Classification (NCBI taxonomy): domain Eukaryota; kingdom Metazoa; phylum Chordata; class Mammalia; order Rodentia; family Spalacidae; genus Rhizomys; species Rhizomys pruinosus. The sequence continues at coordinate 1,458,936 of VZQC01008552.1, read as the reverse complement.
GATGAATACTCGCTGTTCTATTTCCTTTCTCCATCTAGACAGCCCGAGATCCCAGTTGGGGAGTAGTGCCTCTCACAGTGGGCAGGTCTTCCCACTATAACTAATGCAATCATAGACATTCTTGGAGGCTGACTTAATCTAGACACTCCTTCACAAGTGGGCCTGGAGACTTATCTTCTGAATGATTCCAGATTCTGTCGAGCTGACAGTCAACATTAGGCATCACAGCTGCCCAATTTCCTTTGTAAGGCAGGGCTCCCATATTCCCAGATGATGTTAGAGAGGGTCACAGGCCAGCTGACCACAAAGACAAGACAGAATAGCAAGCAGACAGGTAGGTAAAGGGCTTTCCTACCCAGAAGTAGGCTTCCTCACTGTACCCATCTCATCTGCCCTCAGGCCACAAATTTGTTCCCAAACCCACACCTGAGCTCTGCCAAGTCCTCACATGGTCTACCTTCTCCTTCACTCCCCAAATACACATGGTCTACCTTCTCCTTCACTCCCCAAATACACATGGTCTACCTTCTCCTTCGCTCCCCAAATACACATGGTCTACCTTCTCCTTAGCTCCCCAAATACACATGGTCTACCTTCTCCTTCACTCCCCAAATACACATGGTCTATCTTCTCCTTCACTCCCCAAATACACATGGTCTACCTTCTCCTTAGCTCCCCAAATACACATGGTCTACCTTGTCCTTCACTCCCCAAATACACATGGTCTATCTTCTCCTTCACTCCCCAAATACACACGGTCTACCTTCTCCTTCGCTCCCCAAATACGCATGGTCTACTTTCTCCTTCACTCCCCAAATACGCATGGTCTACCTTCTCCTTCTCTCCCCAAATACGCATGGTCTACCTTCTCCTTCACTCCCCAAATATGCATGGTCTACCTTCTCCTTCACTCCCCAAATATTTAGCAATGGTTCAAGCTATCTTCCCTCCAGGTCTGACTTCTGTTGGGCACCAAGCCTGCACTACTTCATAAACTCTGAGAGACAATCTTTTCTTCTTCTTCCTGTCTACCTGTGTCATGTCATATGAGCCTCACTTCCCCAGGTAGGTTCAAAGTTGGTCAAGGGCAAAAACCGTATCTTTTCCCCTAAATCTCTCAACACCCAGCCTGGAGTGCATACTCATCATTAATATTCTTTGGCTGGGGATGTAGCTGAGTTGGTAGAATGCTTGGGTTCAGTCCCCGGCATGACCTAAAACCTGATGAGGTAGTGCACTCCTGAAATCCCAGCACTCCAAAGGTCAAGGCAGGAGGGTCAGAGGTTCAAGGTCATCCCCTACTACATAATGATTATGAGACCAGCTTGGGCTATGAGACCCTGTCTCAAACCACTAAAAACTAATTAACATTGCATTTTCTATTACATGGGATAAAAGATGCTGGGTGGGAGGTGGCTCAGCTGATTCCAGAAAGACACTTGTGCTTTAAAGCTCAAAGAAGGCACTGGGAAGGAGGGTTAAGAGATAAGGGGGAGGAGAGAGGTGGAGCTTGCTAAAAGCTTACGGAATACACAGAAGATCTGAGCATCAGAATAAAACCTCATTTAAAAGGGGAAAGGAAACACTAGATGGCTGTTAATGGTGAACTGAATATGATAAATTATTACTTAAATCACTTGGTTTCGCTCTTTGTTGTTACGCACAGTTAATTGGAGGGAAGAAAATGCTTTGGAGGAGGGCCTCAGAGCTGAGCCTGCCTCTGTGGGGATGGGAGGTAAGCATTCAGGGAGCCTCTGCAGAATCCAGCGTGGCTTCTCCAGGACCACACAGCCACCATCTAGCACAGACAAACATGGGACCACAATTCAGTCCCCAGCCTTCCGAGGGGCCTAGCCCCATTTACCTATGTTTTGGTCCCCTAGCAGGCTGGAGCCTTTGATAGGCAGGTAGTCTACAGAAGAGAGAATCAGAGAGCTGTGGTGCCCCTGGCTCAGAATGCCAACCATGCCCCAGCTGGACTCTATGACATGTCTCTTACCCTAAAGAAAACTAAGTGCTGGGCCGGCCAGATGGTTCAGCTGGTAAAATGCTTGCCATACAAACATGAGTACCTGAGTGTGGTCCCAGAAACCACAGTAAACAAAACAATATGGTGTCATGCTTGTAATCTCAGCACTGGGAAGGCAGAGACAGGTGGATCCCTAGGGCTTGCTGGCCAACTATCCCAGCCTACTTGGTAAGTTCTGAGCCAGTAAGAGACCCAGTCTCAAAAAACAAAGTGGAGGCTGGAGAGATGGCTCAACAGTTAAGAACACTTGCTCACTGTTCCAAGTTACATTCCATAAGTTCAGGGAAGTCACAGTGATAGCAACTTGAAGCATTTAGTCCTATTGGACGCATGGAGTTCAGATCCCAGCACCCACATAACAAACCAGGCATCCCATGAATGCCTGTAACACTAGCTTCAATGGAGGCAGACACAGGATTGATGGAGCTTACTGGCTTCCAGCCTAGCTAAGAAAACACTAGCCTAAGGTTCAGGGAAGAGAACTTACCTCATAAGAATAGGAAGAAAGTGATATCCTCTGCTGGCCTCCATGAGGATATGGTGAGTGGACTCAAATGCACATAGACACATGTACACACAAATAAAAATAAATAAATAAATAAATAAATAAATAAATAAGCTTTTTAAAAAGGGATAATGCTTGAGCATCAACATCCAAGGCTGATCTCTGGCCTCCACATGTAAGTGCACACATACACACACACATACACACACACACATATTGCTCAACACATAAGTGCACACACATACACACATATCGCTCAACATGTAAGTGCACACACACACATATTCCTCCACACACTTATACTCACATACAGAAAAAAAGAGGAAAGAAAGTAGGGAAGAAAAATCTAATGTTGAATTTCTGACAAAGAATCTGCCCATCTTAGCTTTTATTAATAATCCTGTGTTAGGGAGAAGACAAAGGAAAGAGGAACTGATAACATCACCAGTAAAGAGAATTTCAGGGAAACAGAGCTGCGTGACAGAAAAGCATCTCACACACAATGTTGATTTGACAACCAATTGACGATGCTGGAAGAGTGTGAGTGACACTATCTAGGAGATAATATCAAAATGTTGAGATCTACATGTCTGCAAGATGTTTAACAAACCCCGTCAAGAGGCAACTTTGTGATGTGGAAGCAGAAAAGGAGGGTTTGAAGGTGTAAGTTTGAAGACCTGAACATGTACTTACATTTTATATTTAATCTTATATTTAAAGACTATTCTCAAACATTGAAAGGAAGAAAAGTCTCAGATTGCTACAAACATCAAACCCCTCTGTGGATCATACTTGTAACAACTATTTATAATGAGTCCTAATGAAACTTACCTTCTAGGTGCCGCAAAGATTTTAATACCAGAGACTTTCTTACCTCCCCCGCATAGAACAAGGAGAAATATGATGATGATGAGGTCGTTCTCCAACTGTAAATTGGAGACAACTATTATAGAGGTAATCTCTTATAAAACCGGTAAAACTGCCTTCTTTAATTGACTAATAGACATAGGAACTGTGAAAAGGATTATTCTCTATTCAGAACCAAATATAATATTAAAGTCTCCTTAAGCTAGCACTTAAGCAAAATTATATTAATACAGGACTCTGACATCAGCAATAGATTATTCTACCAAGGAGATGGTGGCCAGGGGATCCCAAACCCCCAACAAAAGGTTAAGGCTCCTTGTCTCTAAACCTGGGATACCTTGAAGAAGAGAGGCAGATAAGGCCCGCTGTCAAGTACCTGACGTTAACTGGTAAAGATGTATGAGACCACACATGCAATTATGTACAGATGGCCTCTGGAATACAGGAGAGTGTTACCAGGCCCACTCAACCACTAAAGCAAATATATGGGTCTCTTGAGTCACAGCAAGAACTCCTCCGTCAACACCAGCGACACCTGCACCTGCCTGGAAATACTGTGCAAGCAGAGGCAGCCATATGTTTGTTATCCCAAATCTAATATGGCGTTATTGGCTCTCTCCTTGGAGGAATAACCCACGGCTGATGCCCACAGCTTATACCTCTAATGGTTAGGAGATGTTATAATGCCACCGTAAGACCCTGCATATTTAACAGAAAAAAAATTAATTCATGGATTAATATACATCCAAACATCTGTGTCTATACCAAATAACCTTACCATAAATATTAGTATCTGTTTAATACTTATATCTAATTGTTGTTGCCTTATTAGCAGGATCAAAATATCCTGGACCAACTGTCAGCCCATGAAAGGAAACAGGCAGAATGTAACCAGAGTCCAAGACAACAGCTCCGAGAAAGTAGACTGTTTTGATTTCATCTGACCTGTGCCCCTTTCGAAGCCTAGGGAACAATCTGAGGAAAGAGGGGAGCATGGTAGAATGTAAGTCTGCGATTGGGGTGAATGGTGAAAACTACAGCAATAGAGTCTGTACAGCGTCATTTGATCCAACTTGATTGAACATACAAGTCCACCCCCCCCCACGCTGGAAGGTGGGACCCATGAGCTATGTGGGTTGGGGCACAACTGCCTGCAAATTTGTTTTACAAGAAGGATGCTTTTACTCATAAATTACACTTATTTGGCTAAAAAAATAAAAAAAAAAAACTGAGAGAAAGAAGGCAGGACTTATGGCAGAATGCATGATCTGGGGTGGGGTGGGGTGGGGATGAAGGTAAAGGGAAATATGCCTGAACTGAAATGGAAAATGATGTAAAAAAAGACACAAGCACATAAAAAACAAAACGACTATTACTCTGATGTAGTCTTGTCTGTTGTTGTTGTTGTTGTTGTTGTTGTTGTGTCAAAATGCAGTACGACGCCTAACTGCTTTGTACAAAAAGCTCAGGGGGCCCCACACAAGAAACACTTACAACTAGGGGAACTGCACTAGCACTCACAGATGAGGGATACCATTCGTCGTTTGTTTTCTGGGACTGTGTTACGTCACTCATCATGATGTCCTCTAGCTTTCCAGCCATTTTCCCTGCACAGCTCGTGATGTCGTCTTTCGTTACTGCGGCATAGAGACTCCATTGTGTAGATGTACCACATGTTCTCTATACACTCGTCAGTTGAGGGCATGTGGGATGCTTCCAGCTTCTTGCTAGTGGGTGAAGAGTGCTGCAATAAGCATGGCCGTGCATGTACTCGTGGTGGCGTAAGTCTTGAGGTACATGCCCAGTAGTGGTATGGCTGGGTCGGGTGGCAAGTTCATTCCCAAGTCTTCCAAGGGTTTTCTTCACACTGCGTTCCATAGTGGCGGTTAATGAAGTTTACATTCCCACCAGCAGGGCATGAGTGTGTCCCCTTTCCCCACAACCTCTCCAACACTGTCTTGTTTTCTTTTTTTTTTTATCTAGTCAGTCTTATTGGGAGTAAAAGATAATATCTAAAGTGGTTTTCATTGTGCATTCCTTAATATTAATTGATGTTGTAACAGTTCCTTGAAGGTGTTTCTCGAGCACATCTCTAATTTCCCACTTGTTGAAGTCCCTGTTCAGTTCTCAGTGTTTGCCCATCCTGTTGAGTGGTCATTCACGTGTTTTTTTCTTCTTTTCCTGTTTTTGCAGTAGTTTATATATATTCTGAAATCAATGCTTTGTCAGGGTTATCTGCAGAAGGGTTTTCCTCCCACTCTGTGGGATTTCTCTTCACTTCCGTGATTTGTTTCTTTGAGCACAGAAGCTTGTTGAGTTTGTATGAGGTCCCATGTTGGCAATTGTTGATTCTTAAGTCTTGTGCAAAAAAGCTGCTGTCCGGATTTAGGAAGTCTTTTCCTACGCTATGTCTTTTAGTCTGCTCCAACTTTTTCTTCTATCATCTCAGAGTTTGGGGTTTAGTTGTTCTTTTTTTTTTTTAAAGAACCAGGTTTGGAAGTTGATTTTTGTTCATAGGAAGCGAGAGGTTAGGGTTTTGATTTATTCTTCTAATGTGGTGATCCAGTTTTGCCAACACCACTTTCTGAAGATTGCTGTCTTTTCTCCATTGTGGCTTTTGGCCCCCTTGTCAAATACGAGATGGGCGAAATTGGTATGAGCTCAGATTTGGATCTTCATGGTTTTGTTTGTGCATTGGTCAACAGGTCTGTTTTTTGCCAGTACCAGCCTGTTTTTATGACTATAGACCTGGTAGTATAGTTTGAATTTGAGTCTGGTATAGAGATCCCCTGTGTAGACTTTTCACTCAGGGGTTGTTTTGGCGAGGTTGGGTCGTTGGTTTGCCCAAATTGAATTTAAGAACTTTTGTTTCCAAGCCTGTGAAGAAACTCTTGGGGATTTTGATTGGGATTGCATTAAATCTATACAAGAGTTTTGGTAAAATGGACATTTTTACAATGTTAATTTTCCCAATCCATGAGCATGGGAGGTTTTTCCATCTTCTGAGGTCTTCTTCAATTTCTTTCTTTAAGGGTTTAAAATTTTTGTTGTAGAGGTCTTTGGTGTCTTTGGTTAGGTTTGTTCCTAGGTATCTTATTGTTTTTGAGGCTATTGTGAGTGGGAAGGTCTCTTTGAATTCTTTCTCCAGTTGCTTGTTTTTGGTGTAAAGAAAGGCCATTGATTTTTTAAGGTTAATTTTGTATCCTGCCACTGAAACAGTGAACTTCTGCTCAAAACAGTCAACTTCCCCATGGAAAAATATTGAGAAAGACTAAGAGATGAAAAGCATGTTTGGCAGAATGCATGAGCTCTGGTGGGGTGGGGGAATGGGCAGGAACACAGGTCTAGATTTGTTATAAATAAATAAATAAATAAATAAATAAATAAATAAATAAATAAATAAAAAACAAACAAAAAAAAGACTATTCTCAACCTTCGGTTTTATCACAGAAAAAGTTTTAATTGTTATAATCCCTTGAGTATAGATCTTATTTCAGGAGAAAAAGCTTTTTCACAAACCTGTTAATTAGAGCTCAAATCAGAAGCCAACACCTACACTAGATGTATATGATGGTGTGTGTGTGTGTGTGTGTGTGTATAAGTCAAAATGCTAACAAAGAAAGGTATAAAGGAGAATACTTTTTTTTTTGCAAATTCATCCATTGGAAAGAATACTTTATTTTAAAATGATGGTGCTTGCAGAGCCTAGAATAACATTTCCATCAAAGTGGGAAGTTAGATAACTTGAATAATTCTTCCAATCAAAACAAAACAGATAAAACAGCAAACATATTTAAAGTAAAAAATTTAAGTGCTGGGCTTGGTAGTACATGCCTTTAATCCCAGCACTCAGCACTAAGGAGGCAGAGGCAGGTGGGTCTCTGTGAGTTCAAGGCCAGCCTGGTCTACATAGTGAGTTCCAGGCCAGCTTGGGCTACAAGGAGACCCTGTCTGAAGAAGACCAAAAAAAAAAAAAAAAGTAAAATCTCTGATGATTTAAAAACTAATATATAAAATAAGAAGGAAACTTCATGTCTCAATTTCATTTCCAGTTGCTGTGACAAAACACCCTGACAAAAGCAACTTAAAGGAGAGGGGTTTATTTAGCTCACAGTTCCATAGTACATCCGTGCAGCCAAGTCACAGTGCCAGGAACTTGAAGCAGCTGGTCATACCACACCCACAGTCAAGAGAGCAGAGAGCAATGAATGAATGTATGCTTACACTCAGTTCTCCCTTTCTCTATTCTTATACAGTTCAAGATCACTGTGGATAGAAGAGAATGCTGGGACCAGTTTTTACCTGGTATACCTCTGCTGTGCCCTTGAGGCCTTTGTGCTTTCTTTCAGATGACTACACAGGATGGGGAACACAGAAAGCCCAGGGCTAAGTAGGATGTTTAAGAAGAGTCCACGTCTCGAAAAGACCAACAACAAAAAAAAGAAGAGTCCAATGTTGCCAAGTGTGGTGGTGCACGCCTTTAATCCTAGCACTCGGGAGGCGGGGGCAGGTGGATCTTTGTGAGTTCAAGGCCAATCTGGTCTACAGAGTGAGTTCCAGGACAACTGTGGCTACAGGGAGACCCTATCTCAAAAACACCAAAAAAAAAAAAAAACTACCTCTAGCCGGGTGTGGTGGTGCCCGCCTTTAATCCTAGCACT
>VZQC01008552.1:1429455-1448969 GCA_009823505.1 Rhizomys pruinosus | reverse complement strand
AAAAAAAAAAAAAAAAAAAAAAAGAAGAGTCCAATGTTAAAGTGTGTGGTGGAGAGATAACACACTACACCAGTCCCTAAACAAAGACAGCCTGGCCCCATTGGATTGGTTAGGACCAAGCATGAGCCTGATCTGTTCTGAGAACTTGTTCCTTCTGCATTCTCTCAGAAGTATCCTCTCAAACAAAAAGATTTGCTCTCTCTTTATTGAAACAGTACATCTAGCATCACATGAAAAAAGAGGAATTTGTCTTATTGAAGGATTTTACCCCTTCTGAGCCCTACTGGCCCAGAACAGCACACACAACCACAAATGGCTGTTATCTATCTAATCCTACCTGTTGTTTACAACACAAACAGGAAAATTTGTTGCTTTCAAGAATATTCACTACTTTCATAGTTAATATTTTTACAACACATACATCATTCTGGGTCCTGGGCAAGGAAAGGTCATGGGGATTTAAAGCTAAATGTTTAGGTTATGGGAGGGCTTAAGGACTAGTAAACTTGTTTACATTATAAACAAGCTAAGATAGTATTAAATGATCTCAAAACATAAGAGTAACTTTGGTTACAAGGTTAGGTAAAATTCTATTTGTAACAGAAGGCATTCCCAGACATCATTCCCACAAAGCTGTAGCACCAAAGGGCTTCAATTAGCAGGTAAAACAAGCCAGCAAATATGCCTCTAGAAGCCAACACAAATTTTTCTGGATGATTTCACTCTGATCCAGGCCTCAAGAAATTCCCACACATAAGTTTTGTTTTGCTTTGTTTTGTTTCAGCAGCCTATAACCAAAATCAAGAAGTACACAAGAAAATAAATCACCACAAATAAGAACCAATGAAAGCAATAGATGACTAAAAACATTAAGCATTAGAATTTTGAAATGGAAAATTTTAAGAACAATGAAAATCTTAAAAATAGGATACAAGAGACCATAAAAGACAATCTTGCAAAGTTCAATACCAGGGGTTCAGTCCTGAGCATGTGCACGTGAGTGCACACACACACACACACACACACACACTTCAAGTTAAACATCAGGTTAGACACATATGAAGTGAAAGTTAGTAATCTAGATGGTAAATATAAGTAAGTTAAATGAAAATAGCACACAGATAAAAATGATGCAAAAAATTCTTAAAGATGTATTTTTGTGGTGGTGCACGCCTTTAATCCTAGCACTTGGGAGGCAGAGGCAGGCGGATCTTTGTGAGTTCAAGTCCAGCCTGGTCTACAGAGTGAGTTCCAGGACAGCTGGGGCTACAGGGAGACCCTGTCTTGAAAAGACCAAAAAAAAAAGATGTATTTTTAATCAGTGTATCCATGTAGCCCCAGTTAGCCTGGAACTCACTATATAGACCAGGCTGGCCTTGATTACAGAGATCTACCTGATTCTGCCTCCTGAGTCCTAGGATTGAAGTTATGTGACACCATTCCCAGTGTATTTGTGTGTGAGTGTGTGTGTTTGTGTGTGTGTGTGTGTGTGTGTGTGTGTTCAAGTACCTGCTGAGGTCAAAAAAGGGTCTCAGATTCCCTGGAGTTGGAGTTACAGGCAGTTGTAAATTGCCTGCTATGTGGGGGCTAGAAATCAAACTCCAGTTCTCTGAAAGAGCAGCAAGTGTTCTTAACCTATGAGCCATCTCTCCAGCCCTGATGCAAAATTTTAAAAAAGAGTTAAGAGACACAGAGGTCAGAGGGCCTAGCAGTAAGCCCGATTGGATGTCCAAAATGAAGTGAGAGAGTGTAAAGGAAGTATAATATTGAAATCATAGGATGCTAATGGAGAAAATTCCCAAATTGTTAGGAAAGCACCCATCTTACACATCCAAGAAACACACTAAAGCCAAAACAATGTGAACATTTTATTTTATTTATTTATTTATTTATTTATTTATTTATTTATTTATTTATGTGTTTGAATGTACTGTCTGCATGTAGGTTTGTGCACCCGTGTTGTGCAATGCCGCGGAGGTCAGAAGAGGATGTCGGATTCCCCTGGAACTGAAGTTAAAAGATGGTTCTCAGCCGCCATGTGGGTGCTGGGGATCGAACCCGGGTCCTCTGCGAGAGCAGTCGGTGCTCCCAACCACTACGCCATCTCTCCAGCCCCACAATGTGAACATTTTAAGAAACTAATAACTTCATGCCTAAGAATGAAAACTTAGGACATCAAAGACAAAGCCTGAAAACTACCCTAGGGAAAATACAGATCATGTTCCAATGAGTGGCAATTTAATTGATGGCTGGCATCTCAATAGCAATAGCAGAATCCATAAAACAATAGGAGAAAATGCCTAATGTACTGAGAGAGAGGAGAAATTCAAAACTGTCAACTGAAAATTCTATACTGATAAAATGATCTTTCAAGAACAATTGTGAAATACAGACAATTTCAGACAAGATCTAAGAAAAGTTGAATCACCCAAAGATCCTCACTAAGGAGAATAATACAACAAATACTTCAAGCAAAAGAAAAAAATTCCAACATGGTAAATCTGACAGACACAAAGGGACGGTGAGGGGAAATATGTTAATACATGAATATAGCTCGGCAAACACTGCTGATAATACCAACAACCCTCCAATGTCTAAACTGAGGGTCAAGAGGGTAGGCTAGATGTGTAACACTGGATAACAAAAATGTTTTAGTTTCAAGAGGCCAGTAGGACTGGATGCATGCTGGGATCCTTGTATTGTCTCATTGGGCAGGAGAATTAAAATTTTGATTGTCTTAGACTAGTGCAAACATGATAAAAATAACTTGTTAAAGAAATACACAGAGCATATAATTCTTTTCCAAACAAGTTGAGATGGAAATAATAATAGTAAGAAGAAAAGACTTTAGGAATGGAGATTGTTGGACATTATGCAAAGTAAAATAAGCCAGTCACAGAGAGATAAAAAAAAAAAAATAGAGCAATGGTTCAGTGTTAAGAGAGCTTGCACCACAATCATGAGGAGCAGGGTTCAGATCCCAGCTCCTACACAGCAGGGTTCAGATCCCAGCTCCTACACAGCAGGGTTCAGATCCCAGCTCCTACATAGCAGGGTGTCGTAGTTTGTCTTTCCATTGCTGTGACAAAACATTCTGACACCACACCAACTTGGAGAGGAAAGGGTTTATTCAGCTCACATCTCCTGGGTCACAGTTCTCACTCAGGGAGCCCAAGGCAAGAACTCAGGGCAGGAACCTGGAGGCAGGAGCTGAAGCACAGGCCATGGAGGAGTGCTGTTCTCTGGCTTGCTCTCTACTGGCTTGCTCTCTGGCTCATGCCCAGCCTGCCTTCTTATACTGTCACTGCTCAACAATCAAGACAATACACCACAGATGTGGCCACAGGCCAATCCAATGGAGCCAATTCCCCAACCGAGGCTCCCTCAACCCAGGTGTGTCAAGTTGACACCAAAGCTATCCAGCACCCAGGGTTCAGATCCCAGCTCCTACATAGCAGGGTTCAGATCCCAGCTCCTACATAGCAGGGTTCAGATCCCAGCTCCTACATAGCAGGGTTCAGATCCCAGCCCCTACACAGCAGGGTTCAGATCCCAGCTCCTACATAGCAGGGTTCAGATCCCAGCTCCTACATAGCAGGGTTCAGATCCCAGCTCCTACATAGCAAGCCAGGTCCTTCACGTGATCCTGGCTCTGAGAAGAGCAGAGGGAAGAGGACAGGCTGCAGTTGCCAGCTTCCCAACCTATCCAAGAGAACTTGAGCTCCTGGTTCAGGGGATCCTTGCCTCAAAGGAATAAGCAAAAAGTGGTAGATAGGGAGAATCCATATCCTTTTCTGGCCTCCACAAACATGTGCACATACATACATAGATACCTACATACAAATAAACAAGTTTCTTTTAAAAAGACACGCCCAGAAAAAAAATAAAAAGACACACCCGGGGCTGGAGATATGGCTCAGCAGTTAAGAGCACCAACTGCTCTTGCAGAGGACCTGGGTTCGATCCCCAGCACCCACATGGCAGCTAAGAACCATCTTTAACTCCGGTTCCAGGGGAATCCAACGCCCTCTTCTGACCTCCGCAGCATTGCACATGGGTGCACCAAACTACACTCAGACAGTACACTCATACATATAAAAATAATAAAATAAAATAAAAAATAATAAAATAAAATAAATTAAATTAAATAGAAAGACACATGCTCAGGCTGGAGAGATGGTTCAGAGATTAAGAGAACCCAGGGTTCTCTTCCCAGAACCCACATGGAAGCTAATAACTGTCCACAACTCCAGTTCCAGGGAATCTCACACCCTCCTCTGACCTCTGAAGGCATTGCATGACATGGGTTCACTTACATACATGCACGTAATATACTCATACCAGTAAAATAAAAAAATAATTAATAAAACATTTTAAAAATCAAAGAAATGAATGCTGAATAAGCCAGAGGGGGTGGCACCCAACTATAGTCCCAGTACTTCAGAGGTAATACCAAGGCCAGCCTCAGCTATGCAGCAAGTTCAAGGTCAAATTGAGCTACATAGGACTCTCAAAAAAAAAAAAAGTACTGTGTAATTCCACTTACATAAGATATATAAGTGGAATAAGATATATGATGACCTGGAGTCATCATAGTTGTACAGCTAGAAAGTTAAATAATAATGGTTGTCGGGGCTGGAGAGATGGCTCAGCGGTTAAGAGCACCGACTGCTCTTACAAAGGACTGGGGTTTGATTCCCAGCACCCACATAGCGGCTAAGAACCGTCTTTAACTCCAGTTCCAGGGGAATCCGACATGCTCTTCTTACCTCTGCAGCATTGCACGACACGGGTGCACCAACCTACATGCAGACAGTACATTCATACACATAATAAACAAATCCTTTAAAATTAAAAAAAAAAGTCTTGAAGAAAATAAATATTTTCCATGGGGAAGTTGACTGTTTTGAGCAGAAGTTCACTGTTTCAGTCAGTTCTTTGATGCAGTCTTTTCTGTTGTTGTTGTTGTTTCCAAAATGCATTATGCCCAACTGCTTTGGACAAAAGCTCAGGGGGCCCTACACAAGAAATACTTACAACTGGGTAATTGGCACTAGCATCCACAGATGAGGGATACCATTCGTCGTTTGTTTTTCTGGGACTGTGTTACTTCACTCAGCATGATGTCCTCTAGCTCCAGCCATTTTCCTGCAAAGCTCGTGATGTCGTCTTTCTTTACTGCTGCATAGAACTCCATTGTGTAGATGTACCACATTTTCGCTAGCCACTCGTCCAAGTTGAGGGGCATTTAGGTTGTTCCAGCTCCTTGCTATTGTGAAGAAGAGCTGCAATAAACATGGCCGTGCATGTATCTCTGTGTGGCGTAAGTCTTGGGTACATGGCCCAGGAGTGGTATGGGCGGTCGGGTGGCAAGTTCATTCCAAGTCTTCCAAGGGTTCTCCACACTGCTGCTTTCCATAGTGGCTGTATGAGTTTTACATTCCCACCAGCAGTGGATGAGTGTTCCCTTTCCCCACAACCTCTCCAGCACTTGGTATCATTGTTTTCTTGAAAACAAAATGACAAAACAGTCAACTTCCCCATGGAAAATATTGAGAAAGACTAAGAGATGGAAAGCATGTTTGGCAGAATGCATGAGCTCTGGTGGGTGGGGGATGAGCGGGAACACGGGTCTAGATTGTTAAAAATAAATAAATAAATAAATTTATGTGGAAAATTTTGAAAAAAAAAAAGAAATAAAATAAATAAATTATGGTGTGTCAGAGGACTGGCATAAGAGAGGGTAAGAAGCTGTTTTGTAGATACAGAATTTCCAGATTTCCGATGGAAGCATGCTAAAGCTTGGTCTTACAACCCTGTCAATGGAATTAACACTCTTGAATTATACACGTGAAAATGGTAAAATGATGTATGCTGGCTAATCTCCATTGTCAACTTGACTGGATTTGGAATCCCCAAGGAAGAATTGATGCTTTGAGAAGCCTTGGGAACATCATTGCCTGATGCCTCCTAAGTGCTCAGCAAATGTGAGCTGGTGCTATCTAGTGTGGATTCCTGTTTGCTTCTTTTAATCACAGCTCTGTGCTGAACGTAAACTACATTGCATGGCCCCACCTTACCAGCTTCTCTAGACACACTTCCCACTCCAACCCACACAGGGTCTCCCTCCTTCCCTCCTTCCCCCCAGGAATGCCTATGAGTCCCTTCTGCACTTACTCTGTCACTTCCTGTTGGACTGCCTGCCTTCTCTTCTTGTGGACTAATAGGCAGACAGTCCATTCTTTTTTTTTTTTTTTTTTTTGTTTTTGTCCGGTCGAGACAGGGTCTCCCTGTAGCCCCAGCTGTCCTGGAATTCACTCTGTAGACCAGGCTGGCCTTGAACTCACAAAGATCCGCCTGCCTCTGCCTCCCAAGTGCTAGGATTAAAGGCGTGCGCCACCACGCCCGGCTCAGACAGTCCATTCTTTAAAGGCATAAGTCAAGCTCACCTCCTCTGTGGCTTTCCTTCTTCCCGTACAATCGCCAGGAAATTCCGGACACCCAGCCACCCTCAGCTTCTCCCTCCCTACTCATACCACCACCTTCAATGCTTCCAGAACATTCTTTTCTCTCTAGAAAAATAAGTATTTGGTGATTGTCTATGTTGTGCCAAGCACTATTGAACCTGTTGACTAGGTTCCACTGTGCATCACAGCCACCCACACAAAGTACGTACAACCATCCCCATTCTCCAGACAGAGAAATGGCTATTTGGTACTAAGATCACAGAGGTGGTGGGGGAGAGATCAGGGCCGTAGACCAGATCTCTCCCTCCAGCTTCCACACTTCTCCACTACAGACTTCTCTGAGCTGTGCTTGTCATTTTTGCCAGTTTTTCCTCTCACCTCTTACCTATTTTATTGAGACCAGGTCAGTTCTTGTCTTTTGTTTTCTATTGGTACATATTTATGACATGAGTTTCATTATGACATTTATTTTTATTTCATAATCTTTATTCTTTGACAATTTCATACATGTATATAATGTATTTTAATCATATTCACCTCACTCCTTTCGTCCCCCTCTCACTCTAGTTGAGTCCCTTCCTTTTCTAATTTTCATCCCTTTTTTTTAGTTGAGAGGATCTTACTACATACCCCTGGCTGACCTGTAACTTTCTATGTGGATCAAGCTGGCCTTGAACTCCCAGAGATGTGCCTGCCTCTGCCTCCTGAGTGCTGGGATTAAAGACATGCACCACAGTGCCCAGGTTTGCTGTTAGCGTTGTTAACCCACTGAGGTTTGTTTTAGTGGATTACTAGAACATGGGTGGGGGGGTGTTTATAGGAACATGGCTATGCCACTAAGAAAATGTCTCTCCCTCCCGCATAGATTAGTCCTTAGTCAGCTTTGGTCACAGAAGATTCTTCTTGCTGTGGACAGACTCATACCTGGTCAAAGTGATGAGAGTGAATGATCAGCCATAAATGAGACACCTATCACTCCTTCAGGGCTCAGAAACATCACAGAGGAAGAGGTGGAGAAAATGTAATCCGGGAGGGATGGGGAAAGTTGGTGTGGAATGCTGACTTCCAGGCATGATGGGGCCATTGCACTCTTGAAGGGATGGGGAAAGTTGGTGAGGAAGGCTGACTTCCATTGCACTCTTAAACTCACAGCACCTGCAATTGCCTATACAAGATCTTCCCAAGACTGGGCCTGCCAACCTCCTGTCTTGGAACTGGGAGGGATGAACTCATGAGGCCCGCCCCCTCCCTGAGGATTTATGGTCAATTCTTCCTTTTAGATATTCTCTTTTAAAAATCTGCTTGTCATGGCTGTCCATTAAAAACTAATAGCATTTACCACAAATAGAATGTAATGGTAAAAATTATTCAGTGAGGAAAACACGATGTGATTAAAATTTAAACATAATAAGCAAAGTTAAAGACAAGCTGCCTAATGTGGTTCACAGGCCCAGTGTGTTCTGGCCCTGGCTTCTCCAGCCTTGGCATTTCTAATCCAGCCCAGTACAGCTTGCTTTCTGCCCTTAATATTCATGCTTCCTGCAGCCACAGGACATTTGCGTTGTGTTGTTTCCATACCTAGAACCCTCTTTCCACTGAGTTTGCTTTCTTGATTCCTTCTAACTCTTCAAAGGTCAATGTAAGAGGAGGCTGGAGAGATGGCTCAGCAGTTAGAAGTACTGCCTAGCTCTTATAGAGGACCTGGGTTCAATTCCCAACACTCATATGACATCTAACTACAGTCTGTAACTCCAGTTCCAGGGGGATCTGATACCCTCTTCTGGCATCCATGAGTATTGCATGTATATAGTGCACTTCCATACCTGCAGGCAATACACTCATACACATAAAAAGTTTTTTAATTAATTAATTTTTATTAAAAGACTAATATAAGAACCACTTCCTTGGGAAAATCTCCAAAGATTCCCCCAACCCTGTTTGTGCCAAATCTTCAGGCCTCAGAACACTGTGTCACTTATCCCAATAGCAATTTTACATTTGTTCATGGGCCTGATTATCATCTATTTCTCCCTCCAGTTGACTGCACCGTAGCTATGGCCATCCCTGGTTTTGCTCATTGTTGAGTTTCCAGAATTGAGAAGGATACCTGATGCACTGTTGGTCAGTTAAATCCTTTCTAGTCTCTGGTAAATAGATGTATGCATGATTCCCAGCTTTTTTGTGTAGTACAAAGAAGTGAAGTCCTACAATCCCTCATGAGTGTCACTTTCCCCTGCCTTGAACTTGATTATAAGGCACAGAAGATAGTGCAAGCTTTCTCTAGCAAGGTTACAAACACTTCCTCTGGATGCAAGACACCCTGGGTGTGTTGCTCACAGTCTGAGAGGCAGAGCGTTCTGAATCTTTGGAGTCCACCATTGTGACCATTTTTATGGCCTCTGCAGTCTTGTGCCAGCTCATTCACACCAGACTGTGTGTGACAAGCAGGGGCTTCCACCTGGAAAAATTAATGTACAACTAATAAAGTTTAAAATGGACTTGTAGAGCTGGAGAGCTAGCTCAACAGTTAAGAAAACTGATGACTCAGCAGAACACTGAAGAGAACCCAGATTCAGTTCCCAGCACCCACGTGGCAGCTAACAACCATCTGTAACTACAGTTCCAGAAATCCAATGCCCTCTTCTGACCTCCACAGGAATCACATGACACAGCTACACTCACATACATGCAGGCAACACACTCATACACATAAAAATAAAAATAATAAATAAAAATTTTAACTAAAATAAAATGGACCTCTAGAGGCTCCATGGGGGAAAGTGCTTGCCATGCAAGCATAAAGACCTGAGCTCAAATCCTCCAGAGCACACATAAAGGCCAAATATCTTTCACTATGTATACTAGACTGGGTTTAAAAAAAAAAGCCAACTATCTTGAGTGTCTGTAATCTCAGTGCTTCTACAGGGAGATGAGGGGTAAGGGTGGGAGAATGCATAGAATCTTACAGGTCAGCTAGCTTGGAAAAAGATCATGACTCAAGGTGAAAGGTGAGAATTGACACCAGAGTTTGTCCTCTGACCTTCGCACCTGCACGTGTGCACACAACCCCCCATACACACTAAAACAGACTTCCAAACCTTTTTTTTTTTTTCATCTTTTTGCGAGAGGATCTCCCTTTAGTCCCTGCTGGTTGGAGCTTACTATGTAGACCAGGCTGGCCTTGAACTCACCAAGATCCACCTGCCTTTGCTTCCTGAGTGCTGGGATGATTAAAGTCGTGCACCACCATACCAGGCACTTCCAAAGCTTTTAAACTTCACCCTCCAAAAAAATAACTATCATACCTGTGGTCCATTCTCTCAAGTCTAAACTGTGTTTCCTCCAAAACTCCCCAACTTTGTTTCCCCATCTCCACTACCAATTTCCAAATCACCCCTTGTCCCCAGCCCTAGTCTGCTCTGATTTGTCCTGTGCAGTCAGAATTCATATCCAGGTAGATTGCCTTAATAGCCAAAAAAATGTGGGAGGTCTTCTAGTTCCCTAGAAAATCACATCACAACTTCATCCCAAGGAACACTTAAGTCTGTCTTCAGTGTGGTCCCCAACATACCATTCAGCCTTTCGGTCAACTAGGCACAAAGCAGCTCTCTGTCCTGTGGCTTCCCCTCCACTTCCTCAGGCCCATGATGCACCTGCACCACTGCTTGTTGCTAGGGGCCAGGCAGAAGTGTGAGTGATTACTCTAAGTCCCTACACCTGAGGAGCACTCAAAGGTGCCAACAATTGCTGCTCAGAGCGAAAAAACATTGAGGTGAAGGCATCATTTGAGACACAAATTTGTGTGTGAATCTCTTCTTTCTTTGAGAAATTATAATGACAGCTCACCAGGAAAGAATCAAATCATTCATGTAACCAGATCCTGGGCAAAGCATGAAACTCTGCACTCAAAGAGGAGGATGGGAAAAACAAGGAGTTACTTCCACAGGCAAAGTGGTTTTAAGAACATCTCTCCAGGAAGGAAAATTAATGGGTGAGCTATCCAGTAGAAGACCCAGAGCCACTGCAGGCAGTTGGGAGTGGGTGACATTGGTCATTAATGAGACAAAGGAAGCTTAACTCCCATGCCATGGCAGAAGCCCAAGCAAGCTCCTGAGCCTAAGTAAGCAGGATGGGCTGTGAATCGGATGGACTGTGAATTGGACCCCATTGGAAAGGTATAAAGATGAGACTCAACATATCAAAAGACACAAAGAACTATAGCTGGGCTTCGGTGAGCCTGAGAGACAGTGGCAGCTTTTTCCTTCTTTAAAACTATTTATTTTAGCCGGGCGTGATGGTGCACGCCTTTAATCCTAGCCCCCTGGAGGCAGAGGCAGGCGGATCTTTGTGAGTTCAAGGCCAGCCTGGTCTACAGAGTGAGTTCCAGGTCACCTGGGGCTAGAGGGAGATCCTGTCTCGAAAAGATTAAAAAAAAATTACTTATTTATTTGTTCGTTTGTTTGTTTGCTTAGTTGTTGTGTGTATGTGTGTGCCATGATACATGTGCAGAGGTCAGAAGAGAAGCTTTGGGTTGTTCTTTTCTTCCACCATGTGGGTCCTGGGATTGAACTCAGGTCATCAGGCTTAGTGGCAAGCACCCTTATCCACTGAGCCATCATCCCAGCCCCACATTGGCAGCTTCCAAATTTCCTGTATGTAGATAGTCATTCCTAGCTTGGAGGAGCTTGAGAGTGAGCCAGATTAGACCCAGAATTTTTTCCTCAGTTTGCGGGGAATCAGAAGTATTTAGGCCAGGCGTGGTGGCGCATGCCTTTAATCCCAGCAGTCGGGA
Organism: Rhizomys pruinosus; assembly: GCA_009823505.1. NCBI lineage: Eukaryota > Metazoa > Chordata > Mammalia > Rodentia > Spalacidae > Rhizomys > Rhizomys pruinosus. Next base: position 1,437,710 of record VZQC01008552.1, on the reverse strand, counting down.
GGCAGAGGCAGGTGGATCTCTGTGAGTTCAAGGCCAGCCTGGTCTACAGAACGAGCTCCAGGCCAGCTGGGACTAAAGGGAGACCCTATCTCAAAAATACAAAAAAAAAAGGGCTGGAGAGATAGCCTAGTGGTTAAGAGCACTAACTGCTCTTGCAGAGGCCCCGGGTTCGAACCCCAGCACCCACATGGCGGCTGAGAACCGTCTGTAACTCCGATTCCAGGAGAACTCCAGTTCCAGGGGAATCTGAGACCCTCTTCTGACCTCCGAGGCATTGCACGACACGGTGCACAAACCGACATGCAGACAGTACATTCATACACATATAAAAATACATTTAAAAAATTTTAAAAATACAAAAAAAAGTATTTAACTTATTAAACAAAATAGCCTTAACAAGATTGCTATCTGCGGCATCTCTTCCCAGCATTGATTATTGGAGTTGTTCTGGTCAGAGCCTGGGCCCCTTACAGCGTCTAACAAGCCAGGCTTGGCCACCTGTCCTCAATAGGCCAATTAAACAAATAATAGTTTATTTAATGTGGCCACACTGGGGAGAGGAACAAAGAAGTCCAGTGACCCAATCTTCCATTTTTAGTTTAGGTTTAAATAGAGGGCAAGAGTATGTGTAGCTGAGCAGTCCTGGTCCAGGTGTGGGCCTGCCTCCCATCATCCTCTTGGCTCCAGTCTCTGCTACAAGGTGTTGTGACAAGTTGTCAGAACTCAGTGAAATCTCTTCTAGGAAACAAGCTCCTCCTCTCATAGGCACTAGGGCTTCAGTTGTTTCCTTCTCTTAGCATGAGATCCCAGGAGAAAGTCCCACTCCTTGGGGTCCATTATCTCAATACACTGATGGACAAAAAGAAGGGCCCACAGGTCTCCTAAGAATATCTTTACTCGGAGGACTGGAGAGATGGCTCCGCTGTTAAAAGCACATACTGCCCTTGCAGCTTGGTTCCCAACACACACATCAGTTTTCTAATCAGGGGACCCCATGCCCTTTTCTGGATTCTGTGGGCACCTACACTCATATGCACATTCCTACACACAGACACACACATATACACATCATTAAAATATAGTGAAAATGGGGGCTGGAGAAATGGTTCAGTGGTTAAGAGCAGTAGATGTTCTTACAGAAGACCCAGGCTTGAATCCCAGCACCCACAGGGCAGCTCACAACCCTCCTTAACTCCAGTTACAGGGGATCCAATGCCCTCTTCTGTCTTCTTTAGGGCCAGTACATGACATGGGTGCACTTACAAACATGCAGGCATAACACTCATACACATGAAAAAATTAAAAAGTAAATAAATAAAAAATATAGTAAAATAATCTTTATTTTTAAAAAGGACAACTTCATTCTAGGAAATCAAAGAAATAGCCAGAGATTTGCTTTCTGGAGGCTGGAAACTGAGCCAAATAAACCATCAAATAGTCACAGATGGGTGCATATGTGTGTGCATGTGTAGGTGCGTGCATGTGATATGTATGCATGTGTATGTACATGGGGAATGGACTTGTTCGCACGGGTGCATATAGAGGTCAGAGGTTGATGCTGGGGTGTTTTTCCTCAATCTCCTCTCCATCTTTTTTTTAGACAAACTCTCTCACTGAACCTTAAGCTCCACAACTAGGCTAGCCAAGGAGTCCCCAGACTCCTCCTTCCACCTTCCCTGTGCTGACTTGGGGGAGCCACCATGTCCAATTTTTTGTGTGCTCTGGGGATCCAAACTCAGGTCCTCACACCTGCACAGCAAATGCTTTGTCCAGAGCCATCTCCCGGGTTTTTAAATGAAAACATGCACAGAAGCTGCAATTCCCCATGCAGTGAATGACTGTGGCATCCCAGGCAGAGCACCTCATCCCCTTGGTGGCGGCCGAACAACCCTGCGCTGCTTCCCTTCAGCCTTCCTTTGTCCTCTCTGTAAGTCTCCCAGCCAGCTGCCTGCATTCTTTACCAGTAAACCACAGTTTCCAAGGTTACCGTTTATTTGACTTGATTCTTGGTTTTCTTCCTCATCTTCCCAATTCAGAAAAGCCCTAATCTGATCAGCCACATTTACAAACCTTCTCTGAGTGGAACTTCTCATCTGTTACGGAAATTCTTTTTCACCAGGAACACGATTTCCTGACCTGGTGGGAAAATGTGGAGAGTAACTGCCTCCCTTTGACCTTTAATTACATTTCCGAGAAGTTGCTCAGAGAGCTAGAAGTAGTTTAAAGTTGGCTCTGATATGAACATATAGCTCTGTCAGCTGGGAAAGGCTGAAAGGGCAGCGACTCTGGACAGCACGATAGGCCAGGGGTGTCAGCATCCTAGCAGGAATGAAGATGTTCTAAAGAGACATTTGGCCCCTCCATTTCACTGTCAGACTATCGAAACAATGAACCCCAAGAAGTTGGAACTTCTCTTGGACTCTCATGTTGGGAGAAAAAGCCTAGAGGACGGTACCAGCCAGAGGGGGAGCTCATCTCCCAGAAAGAGATTTCACATAGTCCTGACCTGTCTAATCACCTAGCAGGAGACACTGGGGTGGAAGTGAGGAGGACCAGGACCTCTTTAGCTATGCAAACTCTTGCCCTCCATTTAAACTTAAATCTCATGTCATGACCCCAATGATGGACTTTGGGGGGAGGCACTGGACCTCTTTGTTTCTCTTCCCAGTATGGCCACATTGACTAAATCTCCTCATTCCTGCTTGTCACGTAATTGACTATTGAGGACAAGTGTCGGCAGAACCTGGCGCAGGCTCTGCCCCTAAGAACTCTGGTCACAGTGCCCCCTGCCCATCCTTCACTGTTGCCATTAAGGATCAGTTCCCAGGTTAGCATTTTTGTGCTTTTCATCCTTGGTCCCAGGAAGGTTCCCCTGTCTATGGCAGAGGTTTAAGGTGACATACTACAGCCACCATCCCAATACAAAGCATGAGGCTAGCAATTAGATAACCCAGATAATTCCAGTTCAGAAAACACAATGAACAGGGAGTATCCTCATCCGACTGTTCCTAACTCCTCCACGTGTGAAACAATACTAACGGGGCTAGGGAGATGCTCAGCCAGTGATGTGCCTGCCCTGAATTCAGATCCCCAGGACCACATAAAGAGCCAGGTGCGGTGACAGCAGCCTGTACGCCAGCACTGAGGAGGAGGGAGCCAGATAGATCCCCGGAGCTCACTGGCCAGCCAGTCTAGTTGTATCCAGATTAGCACTCAGGAGGCACTTCAGAGGCACAGGCACATGGATCTCTATGAGTTCAAGGCCAGCCTGATCTACACAGCAAGTTCCAGGCCAGCTGGGACTATAGCAAGACCTTATCTCGAAAAGACCAAAAAAATAATTAAAATTAAGATAGAGACCAATAAAGGAAGACATCTAATGTTCACACACACACAGAGACAGACATGTGCTTGCACAGTTTTGGGGCTCCCTTTTGGAGCTGCGAGAGCCCAAAAGCCAAGTGCTAAGGATGAAGCGGCAGCCACTGCTGCCTGCTCCACATCACCACACCTGGACCACCTCAGGGCACAGAATCCCAGGAAATTTTAATGGGTGTACAGGGTATTTGTTTGCACAGAGCAAGGGAAATTGGCTGCATCTCCAACAAAGTGCACAAGTCTCCCTGGCTCCTTAAGGCACCATTTTTTTCTTAATGGTTTAATGGGACCTGAGTAAACAGTAGGTGAGCCCCTGACTTAAATGGGAAAGCCTGAGCTTATATAATACAGCCCTGCAGAGCTAATGAGGTAGGGAGGGGAGCTGCTATAAAGCTGCTACTTCCTTAGAAACCTAAAGGGAGATAGAAGCACCCTGCAGACTGTTCCACTGGAACAAGCTAAAAGAAAGGGTTTATTTATTAAGGAAGAACAGGTCTCAGAAAACCAGGAACTGGTCCAAGTAATGCAGAGAAGATACACTAGTGAGGCAGTATGACGGGACCCCAAGCGGGTCACGCTACACAGCAATGAAAGAGGCAGCTAAGATGGGGTCAGGAGAAAGAATCTGGGGAATAAGTGCTCTGGACCCAGGGTCAGAAGCCCAAGCAGTCATGTGACCTGGACTAACAACTATGTGGTCTTGGGGAAGCCCATCTGGGCTGGGTAGCCACTGGCATTTAGTGAGAGTGGCCTCTACATGCCACACCTCCAATCAGTTTTTCGTTTCTTTTTCTTCTTTTTTTTTTTTTTACAAAGTCTCATGTAGCGCAGGCTGGCCTCAAACACATTATATAGCCAAGAGTGATCTTGACCTTCTGATCTCCCGCTTCCATCTCTCTCCCAGATGCTGGCATTACAGGCAAACACTACCACGCCCAGTTTATGCAGTGCTGGGGATTGAAACAGGGCTTGGTGTGTGCTAGGCAACCATTCTACCAACTGAGCAGCATCCCAGCCACTCTAAGCACTTTCTTCTTCTTCTTCTTTTTTTTTTTTTTTTTTTTGGTCTTTTTGAGACAGGGTCTCCCTTTAGTCCCAGCTGGCCTGGAGCTCACTATATAGACCAGGCTGGCCTTGAACTCACAGAGGTCTACCTGCCTCTGCCTCCCGAGTGCTGGGATTAAAGTCGTGCACCACCACACCAGGCTCTAAGCACTTTCAATTAGCTACTCCAATCACTTGTTGATAAAATTCTTTCCTTGGGGGTGCTATAAACAATGTGTGTCACCTCCTCCTAAGGTCCCAGTGATAAACCAATATACAATTCCACCAGAGTTTACCCTGTGGAACCAATGAGTTTATTGGGCTTACTTATAGACCATAGATGGCACTTACAGAGGTATTATCACTACCTACTAAGGCCACACAAAAATACTCACCCAATATAGATGATGACTTTCCCATATCCACATAGATGGACTCTGCCTCAATCATCCCTGGCCAACATCCTCCATCACCTCCCTGAAGCCACGTGCTAATTGCATACATAGGGTTGCCATGAGGTTGGCTGGATACTCAGGTAAGTAGGTAAGTACCCTCTGGGGACCCCCACTGAGGCTGATCCACCCCTAGCTCCCCCAGGAGCAGTAGCCAGAGGTGGTGTAGAGAGTGCTAACAGATGCACCTCTGGGAGGTTTTTACAAACCTCGTTTATTCTTTATTTGTTACAAGTTTATATAGTGAAAAGCAGGGGTCTCAGAAAGCATGTGAAAGGGCCAGGAGTCCAAAGAAAGTAAAAATTAACCAGAGAGGATGGGGGAGAATATTCGTAGATAAACGTTGGGGGGTAAACAACATTGAGGGAAGGCAGTTAACCATTGAAATCACACATAAATCTTGGTTAAAGCAGGTAAGACAGATAACAATCCAATCTCAGGTGCACTTAGGTCCTGAGTAAGGCAGATAACAATCAGTGAAGACTCACCAAGATGATTTTCCCATGGAACAAAAGGGAAGTACAGGGCCTGGCAGCTGTGTCCCACTTGGTCCCATCATCAGGGTCTGTGACGAGCCCAATGTTTTCAGCGACCCATGTCCCATCTGGGCCCCAAGCTGCTTTTCAGAACTCCTGAACTCCATTTTATTCTAAATTAATTCATCTCAGTCTCCAGCAGTATCCCATGATCCTCCCTACCCCTCTTGCTTTGAGGGAAGGTCACTAGTCAACAAGCTGAGCTGTGATGATCTTTGATGAGGGTATAGTTGAACTCAGAAGATGGTGGCAGTTTGGCTCAGAGGATAGTCTTATATAACACAAGAATAATCTCACAGGAGAAAATATAATCAGGCTTCTCTTGAAACATCAGAAAAATCTAACCATGTTGGACAGTGGAACATGGCAGCCATAGGCAGGCCCATATGGAGCAGGCTGTTTTAGATGAGCCATGGACCCCCACCCCTTTATGGTACTGTTCATTTAAAGTACCTTCCTGAGTGGCTGTTGCAATGTTGCAATATGTAGCCCGGTGGGCCTTACATCAGGTGGTCTCAGTAATTGCTCCTCCAGCCCAGAAGGTTGGCATCCCTTCTTTGCTCAATGTCACCTCTCCAGAGTGGTCAGATCATCTCTCAGTGTTTAGACCTCAGGCAAGGGTACTGGCCTTGGGCTCCCCCAGCCAAGGACTCCAAGGATGGTGTCCTTGGCTATGGAAGGATGCTTACTGTATACCCTATGAAATGGAGTTGCAAAAGACACAGGTCCCCTGTAGCCTGCCCTCTCTTGTGTTAGACACATGGACCTCGTTTCATTGTGGAAAGTAAAAGAAGTAATGGAGGAATGATCAAGAAAACTCTGAAAGCACCAGAACAAGCGAGGACCCTCTTATCTTAAAAGCAAGTTTCTTCACCTCTCTGCGCTTCCATTTCCTCATCTAAAGGTTGGTTGTTTGTTCGTTTTGAGATATGGTCTCATTTAGCCCAAGCTAGCCTCAAAGACCCAAGGATGACTTTAAACTTCTTTTTTCTTCTTTTTTTTTTCATTTTTTGACAGTAAGTAATAATTTATGAGTACAAGCATCCTTTATGTAAAACCAATTTGCAAGCAGTTGTGCCCAAACCCACACAGCCCAAGGCTCCCACCATCCAGCTCGGGGGGTTTATATGTTCAATCAAGTTGATCAAATAAGTGTCCAGTCTATATTGCTGTAGTTTCACCATTCACCCCAATCGCAGCCCTTACGTTCTACCACGCCCCCTCTTCCACAGATTGTTCCCTAGGCTTAGAAAAGGGGCACAGGTGGATGAGAGGCAAAACAGTCTACTTTCTCTGGAGCTGTCGTTTTGGACTCTGGCCAATTCTGGCTGTTTCCTTTCTCGGGCTGACAGTTTGTCCAGGAATAACCTTTCAGTCCTACTAATGAAGCACAAGCAATTAGATATATAGGTATTTATTTATTTATTTATTTATTTATTTATTTATTTATTTTATTTCTGTATGCGTAGGAATGTACTGTCAGCATGCAGGTTTGTGCAGCCGTGTCGTGCAATGCCACGGAGGTCAGAAGAGGGCATCGGATTCCCCTGGAACTGGAGTTCTCCTGGAATTGCAGTTTCAGACGGTTCTCGGCCGCCATGTGGTGCTGGGGATCGAACCCGCATCCTCTGTAAGAGCAGTCGGCGCTCTTAACCGCTAGGCCATCTCTCCAGCCCAGATATATAGGTACTTAACAGTACTAATTGTTGTGGTAGGTTACTTAGGTATAGACACAGATGTTTGGATGGTATGTTAATCCATGAATTATGTTTTTTCTGTAAAATATGATAGGGTCTTACTGTGGCTTATATCATCTCCTAACCACTAGAGGATGTAAGCTTGTGGCATCAGCTGTGGGTTATTCCTCCAAGGAGAGAGCTAATAGACAGTTAGATTTGGGATATACAGACATATGGCTGCCACTGCTGCACAGTATTTCCAGGCAGGTGAGGTCCAATTTTGCCCAGACTCTGTCTACAGGTTACATGGTGTTTTAGGACTTAGTAAAAGTAAATATGTGTATATTAAACAATATCAATTTAAAGGTTTTGATAAAAATGGTAATGCATCTGAATTAATTGGAAATATAAATTGTTGTTGTCCACATTTGTTTTACTTAAAATCTGTATGACTTTGAACTTCTTACCCTCCTGTTTCTCCTTCCCAAGTGCTGGAATTATACACCTACATCACCGTGCCTGGTATCCCTCATCTGAAACAGGAACTGGTCATACCATAGGTGCGGTCAGTGAGGAGGGACAGAGTAAATGTTTCTTTGGGCTGCTTAGGGCTATCTGAGTGTCTAATCTTTAGCCCCGATGGCATTTTTGCTGCTCATGAAAGATATATATATCTCTCTCTCTTTCTCTCTCTCTCTCTCTATCTCTCTCTCTCTCTTTGAAAACACAAAGCCCTTTTCTTCTTCAGCTAGCTGAGTTCACCCACCAGGAAGTCAGAAACAAGTTACTTAGAGATAAACTTCTACATTACAGAGCTTCTGTTCTACGTACGTTCCCAAATGTTCTATTTCTAAATGGGCCTCTGGTGACAATAATGATCAGCTTATCGATTTGTTCCCCAGAAAATGTAGCAAAGTGAAGTCCTGTGGACCACAGTTCTCTTTCCAGCCCCATTGCTTTGGGAAAGTGTCAACACCAGTGACCCTTCTTCAGGTGCCCTCCCTCATGTGCCCCATCACCAACGACCAGCCCGTGGGGGGAGAAAAGTCTCCCATGAGGGTTTAAGTGGGACAACCGGCTGGACATGGTGGTGCACGCCTTTAATCCTAGCACTTGGGAGGCAGAGGCAGGTGGATCTTTGTGAGTTCAAGGCCAGCCTGGTCCAC